>JAAOAN010000409.1:0-104144 GCA_013396205.1 Fusarium mundagurra | reverse complement strand
CTTGGCCAAGAGTAGTGTGACAATCTCTTGATGGCCTCGAGATGCGGCGGCCTGGAGAGCGTTGCCGTAGCGGCCACCCTGCGCGTTGACGTCTGCTCCCTTGCCGATAAGATCTCGCACAGGCGCTACAAGCCCAACGAAGCAAGCATAGTAAAGCCTGGAACCTTGTGGAGGACCTGGGTTATCATCCCAATCCCTATCAGGCTGATACAAACGAGCCCATCGTTGAAACGTTGCTTCCTCTTCTAGGAACTTGACCGTCGCTCGAGCTATATCTTCTGAAGCCTGAGCCAACGCAGCATAGCCTGTCCAGACTCCCGCCGCATATCTTGCCATCGGAAAATCCTGCTTGATCTTTTTGTGGCTACTGTTGATGTCCGTAAGATAAGTCAAGCACGTCCTCGTGATGGAAATGCTGGCAGTCGTAACATTGAACTGATCCTCTCCGAGAAGGTACTCTTTGACGGAAAAGTGGGCAAGATGTAGCTCCTTTGTGGTCCTGCCGTGTGTATACGCAAGAACGATAGAGATAAGGCTAGGACAGTGCTGTAGAACTTCTTCTTCACGAAACACTCTCCCGTCAACGTCGAAACATGGTGGATCCTCCTCTATGTCTGTCGCGATGATCTCCACTGCCTCCGGCACCGTCAAAGGCCGGTGGGTATGGACGAGAAACTGTAGCAGGCGGAAAGCACTGTTCCTGAGGTCTTTTGGGATGCTGCAGAGCATTCGCTTGTACGTCTCTTTCAGATCCTGGGGTAGATGATCGAGCGCGGTTTTTATGGCCTTGGGACTCGGGCATCTAGCAAGACTGTCTAATTGACAGGCTGCCCATCTGAACCTAAGCAGCGCGTCAGCAAACCATCAGCATATCGATCGAAGCAGTAATATCTCACATCCCGTCGGCCCTGTCCCCAACCTTGCTCGCGATCAGCTCGAGGAGATCCTGCGACAAGCGCTTGTTCTGAAAGTCTCCTCGTTGCGAAAGCTGTGCTGTGACGTACGATCGGATATCGGCATTGACAGCCTGCTTGTCGAGTGCTAAGCGGTTTTCATCGCCTATCAACGAGGGGATGTCGCGCAGGAACTCGGCTTCAGGCCGACCGGTACAAATCAGCTGGACGTGGCGCAGCTCTTGGCTGGACACTACGTCCTTGATCCAGAGGAGTAGTTCGCCCCTCGTTGTCGACTCGTCCAAGGCGTCCAGAACGATAGAGACCTTCTTCTGGACTGCAAGCATCTTGAATAAAACATCTGAGAGCGCCTTTGTCGCAGGTTGGTCGCGGCCATCCTGGTGTGCTTGGAATGAACCGTTAAGAAGACCTGCACAACCACCCCCGCCTTGGTAGAGTTGGAAAGCAAGCGACCGCAGCATGCCATCCACGGTCTGCTTTGTCGTGTCGCCAAAGTCAAAGAAGAAGCTGAGTATAAGACGGTCGTTTCCTTTCGCGAGATGATCCAGCACAGTCGCACTGAGAACCGTCTTTCCACATCCCGCGAGCCCATTCAGCCATAAATGTCGACGCGACCCCGAGTACCATTCCTGGAAGACCGGGTTTTTCAGGAGCCACGCGCCGGTCCCCTTATGGCGGAGCTCCCTCGCGTGGTTAGCGTTTGTAGATGGATCCGGGGGACAAAGCCAGCGCTTGATCATATCGGTACGAAGGTCAGACCTGATGGAATCAGTTACAGCTTTCGTTGCAACTGTCGTCTGCTGTACGCCATCGATCTGTTGTTGAACTACTCACAGTCAGGACGTGTTCCAAGTTCAAATGTTATTCGGTCTCGTGTATTTTCTGGTCTAGCCCCAGTAAACGATACAAGAACTAACTAACCCAATTGAAGCACTTCCAGTGCCCTCTTAGTCTCCTGGACCTCCGCGGCCGGCACGTACGCCAGGAGCTCCTTGGCATACGCAGCGGCGGTGGCCGAGGCGTAGCGTTGCCATCGATCGTTCTTGTGGGAATCGGCGTAGTCGCAGATCCCTCGGATCACAAGACAGGGAAAGTGGTTCATCAGGCCGGCTGCTTCCATCTCAAAGCAGATGCAATCCTCGCCGACGTCGGCAACAATCCGATCGCGCGCAGCGGCGTCTTTGACAAGCGTGTTGCCGGATGCGATGGTCCCGTAGTGGACATCAGGGTCGGTGGTGCCTCGAGGATCGCGTTGTACCTCGCCAGCCGCGTCACAGCCCCGACAGTCCGGCCCGGGGACGTGGCCACTTGAAGCTTTGAAAAGGCGGTCGTTTTCGAAGCCCTGGTGAGCATAGCCAGGATTTCGCTTGGATCTCTTGCCCATCTTCGGGTTCTTCTCCAGCATCTGTTGAAGGAAGCAGGGGACCTTGGAGTCCTTCCGCTCGTGATCGGCCTGGATGCTGGCAAGCGCATTGAGGAGCACCGTCGGAGGCCGTCCGAGGAAGCCTTTGCGCTCGCGTCTGTCACCAGACCTTGCCTTGATCAAGTCGTACTGGCAGACGCCGCCCGTGGCCCCATCGGGCTGGCTCACGACAATGTCGCCGAGCCGGACATCGCGGTCATCGTCCGGTCGGGCGATGCCGCCGCCTATACCGACCAAAAGACCAACACGGATGGACGGCAGAGAAGCAAGCAGGCTCGAGGCCGTGGTCGCAGCCGAGGTGGTTCCATAGACTCCGGCGGCAAGAGAGGCGATGACGATGTTGTGCTCTCCCACGCGACCCCACGTATAAACGTTCGCGTCGGTTTGGTGTCTGGTGAAGCCAGTTGGAGCCGCATGTTCCTCGTCGAGCATCGCTTCTGCAGCGGCCCGCTCGATGGGAAGAGCAGCGATCCAGGCGACCGCGTAGGAGTCGGGACTGTCGAGACAGCTGCGGGATGCCATGGTGTGGAAGGAAGCGCGCGAGGCCGGCAGATAGGCGGGTGGAATGACAGGTTGTGCGGTTCGCCTACGTCGACGAGGAAGCTGGAGTCGAGTCGCGGTCGTAGGAGACGGTTCCTGGGGTTCTGGTTCGGCAACGGCAGATGTATGCGGGCGAGGTCCCGAGGTGGGTGTCGGCGTGGAACTTGATACTGGTGTCGTCTGCGGACAGCGTTAGTTGGCGCTCCTCCGGCCAATTCTCTCCCAGATCCTGGAAAACCGCTCTTTGAATGGCACGATACCTTCGCGGAACGGTCTGTGAAAAGTCGACGGCAACAATCAGATGCAAGTCCTCCAGCAACACAGAGAAGGAGGTTGGCATCGAGAGGGGTCGAGAGGCAGCCCGACGCAGCCCGACCAGGGCTGCGGCTGAGGGTGCTCCAGCACGAGATGAGGAAACTCTACACGTCACTTTTGGTCGCTGTTGGTTACAGGTAGGGAAGGAAATTGCTCACCAGGACCGATAATGCAAGCCACATGTTATGGGAATGGCGCTGTCTGCATAATGAGTGGGCTATTGGCCATCGCATTTCAGCGATGCTGATCGTCTTTGATGCTTTCTTTTGCCATAGCCGAGCAAATAATCCTCACAGATTGAAGTGTTGACGGAAGTTGTGCTGTCCCAAGGATTTTGTGCTCTCGTTATGTGGAGCAGTTATGGCTGTGCAGCGTCGTAGGCACTCATGGGATAGGGCTGTTAGATAACCATACCTAAACCCTCAATAAATTCGCACACCTTTGCGTCCCCACAAACTCGAGACAGCGTATTAGATAAGCCGCTCAAGGAGTCTAGCCAATTAGAGTGTAATAAAAGAGGCACTAAAACGTGCGGATTTGCTGAGCCTTTACGGTACTGGGAGACAGGCAGCAGCTGCTACTCCAGTGGAGTTAGATACAAGTTCCACAAGGACGCTTCGCTTGCTCCCATCCATGTCCGTGGCCAAAGCCTCCTACTGCCCCGCGAAAGTCGGCGGGAGCGAGTCGCTGACGCGTTAGGTCATTCGCTAATCGGAGGGCATGCGTGCAAAGACAGGTACGGACGATCATCAAGGCCCATTCTCAGATTAGTGGGCAAGGAACGGGCCGTTCGCCCCGGCTGACCCTGGCGACCAATGCACCACGATCTCGACAATAGGTGTATCAGCGAGATCAATCGGCTTAGACCTCAAGGGCAGCGATTCAAGCAGATCTCGGCACGCAGTAGCTAAGTCCTACCACCAAAACGGCCAGTGAATCGAGTACAAAAACCAAATTTGAAAGTGAAGCATAAAGTACCAGTAAGTAGCTGTTTCACAAACCCCTTGGCCAACTCCCAGAGCATAACACCATCGCACTAAACTGAACTAAGTGAGGTGGCTCCTTCTGTGAACTCGTATTGCTAAGCCTGGAAGCGATTTATCCAGGGCTTAAGATAGCGACGGTAGGGGAAGCCTGGCGCTAACCTGGAGAATAGTGAAGGGTAGAGATCGATGAGTCGGGGCGGCGATGGATTGCCATCACTGACGACGTGGGACAGCGCAACGTCTTTGCGAGATTTGCGCGGCATTGAGAGTACAAAACTATCAGGCCCCTCCGAGGCCAGCACGTTACTCACTTATGAGGAGCAGATCCACTCCTTTTCCGGGCTAGGCCCACATTGTAGCGCGGTTGTCGGCGCTTACCCAGACCCATACTTTGTCCACTTCTGGACTTAGCGCCATCTGTTTAACTTGGAGAAATATAAAACTCCCTCTCTCCTTCCACCCCATCGCATGTTTATTTATGTTCCTTCTACCTCAAAAGCGTCGTCGGTATTCTTATCACTCATCTATTCCACCTCCATACATCGATATGGATGCTATTCACCAAGACCTGTCCCCAAACATCCGTGATTTACTACGGGAAAACGAGAATCTGAAAGCCCAGCTTCGCGCCGCCGAAGACTACAACCGAAAGCTACGATACCATAATGGCAGGTCCTTCATGGACCTGGCGCTTGAACTGCGGCTGCTTATTTGGAACTTTGCATTGCCAGATCAGCGTGTCCTTCGCGTAACCGAATTTCCGCCCCAACGTTGACATCCTCTATATCGAAGGAGACGTGTACGACAGCATTGGCTCATACCCCGAAGTGAACGAAATCGAGTCGATTGCTTTGTCACGTGGGCATCAACTTGACGACTTATTTAAAGAAGATTTATTCCTCGGCCTGAAGAGGGTTCTGATAGTAAAAGCGGACCGTGGATGGCCAAATCGATGCTGTGAAACTATTGAATTCGCACCGGACCCCACCAGGAAGGAGGACGAGTTACAATGGATCAACGAGCTCAATCGTCTTGCCAAGGTCAGAAGCAGCATTCCGAAAATAGAATGTTTCGAAGCCGTCATTGGGAAGCAAGTCATCAAGAACTGCTACTGTGGCTGAACCAAACTGGCCCTTTACCTACTTTACTGGAGCGGCATGTTATCGCCAGAAGGAGACTCACTTGGCAAGGAGTCTAGGGATTCGCTCTCTCTCAGATCCAACTCTCTTGCTTTGGACCCAATATGGTCATTTCTAGCCAGTCCACGGATCTAGCATTCATCATTCTGGAATAGAGGACTTTACTAGTCAGTGGCCTCCAGCGAGTCTATATTTCAGTTACATAAGTAGGAATAGGCCATCTATGATGCTTCTACCCCTATTGATGACTGGTGCTGCGACTCCGAGGCGTAAAATTACCATTATAACTTCCATTAGCTAATATTAAGATTCCATTTTTCCAAATCCCTTTTTGCCGCCAACCAACATACTTTTATTTCATTCTCTCAAAAACTCTTGTTCTAAAGGTAAGAGTAAGGCTAAAAATTTCATCGGATCCTGCTTTATACAAGCAATTCCTGGTCGGTCAATCCCCATTGGTAAGCGAACATGTCGTTGGCTTTGAGGTCGAATGGGGATCTCGGAGATTTAAGCCGCAAGTTAGTGCTGCCGCTACTGGGCTTGGCAAGTGCTACGTCATGAGTCCCGATGTTACCGCGGCTACAAACGGCGAAATTCTGCCAGTACTGACCGCTCATTGTTTGAGACCCCTGGATTCAGGGGTATCTGAGTGTGCAATTCATTCTGGCTACTTCAACGCGCCCATCATGAGTCCACCACGTCATCTCAAGCTCGAGCTTGAAGATGGCACTTGGATCAACTACTCAGATGCGCAAAACGAATTCGACGATATCGTTACTAAGCTGGGATATACCGAACATCGCAAAAAGCTCTACGACAATCTCGATAAACAAAAAGACACGATTCGCTCTCTCGTCAGACACCATCTACACTTAGGGAACGATGCTGAATGCACTGTTCTTCCCCAGGCGCAATGGATCAAGGGGAGCTTCAATGTCTGCATCCCTATCAGGACAGTGTCGGGTACTGTTCGTCGCGATCTGATGTTGCGCTGCTGTTTACCATACAAACTTGCCGAGGCACAATACCCCGGTACCATTGAGGAGAAGTTGAGATGCGAAGTCGGAGCTTATGTCTGGATGCAGCGGCATTGCACAGACATTCGTATTCCCTACCTTCACGGTTTTGGCTTCGCCGATCACCGCCACGTATGTTTGCTTACTTTGATACGCTGCCCATCTAACTGTCGTTGCAGTATTCCCATGAGAACCATCGCCCTTGGTACATACGCCTTTTCCGCAAACTTCAGCGTCATTTTAACGATCTTTTACATCGCGACATGTCCTCCCAGTATACCCTTCATCCGTCGCGTCACCATCTACCAACCGCATACATGCTGCTCGAATATATCGGCCCTGACGTGGGACAAATGCTTTCAAATACCTGGTCTCGACATTTCAAGGACTTGGACCGCAGAGAACGGCTGTTCCGAGGTATCGCACGCGCGATGCTCTCCCTTGCTCGAGTTCCTCAGCCACGCATAGGGTCTTTTCAGTTTCATGATGATTGCCACGTTAGGCTCACAAACAGGCCATTGATATGCTCAATGATGATCTTCGAGAACGACGGTACACGGAGAGCGATCGAGAGGACAGAAACATTCTCATGCACAGAGTCCTTCGCTTCTGACATGATTTCATACCACGACAACCATTTTGTTAGTCAACGAAACGTTGTCGATGAGGGGGAATGTCGTGACAACATGGCTTTGAGGACACTGCTGCGAGGATTGTCCTGTAAATACCTCAAGAAGGAGTTCCGAAACGGGCCATTTACCTTGCAGTTCACTGATCTACATGCAAGTAATATTTTTGTTGATGACGACTGGAATGTTACTTGTCTGCTGGACTTGGAATGGATCTCGGCACTGCCCACGGAGATGTTGGCCGTGCCCTACTGGGTAACTGGTCGCAAGATCGATGAGGTAGCGGGAAAGCATTTTAAGGAATTCAACGAGGTTCGGCAAGAGTTTATGCGCGTGTTTGAGGAGGAGGAAGCAAAGGCAGATTCTGAGGCACCTCTTTCAAGGGTCATGCAAGACACGTGGGACTCAAAGGCATTTTGGTTTTGGCATTGTCTCAAATCAGTGGACGCTATGCGCTGGCTTATATGGCAACAAATTTGCCCCCAGTTCGGCGCGGATTGGAGTCCCAGCTTCAGCAAAAAGCTGTCGGAGTTCTGGTGCCAAGACTCCCAGGAGATGGTCAACAGGAAGAAGAATGAGTTCAAGGTTTATGAGGAGGAACTGAATCATGCATTTGAATAGGGCTTAGATCTCGTAATACGGAAGACCACAGTAGATTCATCCTACATTATTTTGCCTCCTTTGCCTCCATTGCCTTCTTCTCTGCCTCCGTCTCTGCCTCTTTCTCTGCCTCTTTCCTTGCTTGCTCCTCGCGAAATTTCTTCGCTTCTGCTCTTCGCTGCTTTGCTGCATTGCCTGAAGAGATCACTGTGGCGTGGCTTTGTGGGCCAAAGCCTGCCTCCTGGGGGATGCCGTCATAGCTAGAATGTCCACTCTTGCCACCTCCGGCGTCTGCCATTATCGTTGTTGCTGAAGTTGAGGGGTAGGACGACGAGACGGTCGACAAGGGGACCGACGAGATCGAAGAGAGGGGGTCGACGTGATCGGAGAGGGGAATGGCAAGACTGAAGAGAGAGGTCAAAGGTTTGACTGCCTGTTTGTTTGCTTCTGCTCCTTTCGCAAGATCGATTCTGTATGAATGGGTTTCGTGGTGCTATATATAGTCAATTGCCCGGCTGCGTTCTCAATACAACTTCGCATCGACGCTGCTGCCTAGAATGTTGGGCCAGTCTTCGGGCTTCTGTGTGATGAATGTGCAAGTGGTCTGCATATCAGGTCGCTTGTGACTGACATGGTCGTGCAGGTCGTGGCCGAATACTACGTACTTACACACGAGAGAAGTGATCAATCCGTTGTTGGTCGTTGAATCTGCTGCATGACGCCAGAGAAAAGTCCTAGATTCGGAAGATCAGGCAGAACAGGTCTATCACAATCATTAGCACAACAACCAGGCTATTACCTTGATACCTAGTCTTGCTGATTCTCTCGCCTGTCACCCATGCAACCGACAGCATTGTTGCTGAGTATTTTTCTCTGTAAACATAATTAATAGCATTCCAGGCACTCCTTATCTCACCTCCTTAGCTAGGTGTCTCGTGACATCAACCGCAGAACAGGCTCTGCTTCAGGTGGGGGATCAGAGGGATGGTTGCAGGTGGCTATCTAACAGCACCGTAGATACTTAGGGGGCTGGGCAATGCCTTGCTGAACGGAGTGGACAGTCGACAGCCGACAGTGATTGACTTGTTGCTCTGCATGCAAGGACTCCAAGAAGCCATCCCAGCCAATAAATAAAGTAGGGCGAGTAGCAAACCAGGAGCGAAATTTAAGAGCACCAACATGGTCCAATTAATTATTACATTTGGTCGCACTCAAATCTCACCGCTTAGATCTAGCAGGTTAGCGTTGGTGTCGGGGTTGTTAGCTGCTGTCTAAAACAAGAACTGATTGACATGAAGAAGACTCCTACGGAGGGTTACCAGATTGGCAAATGAGGTCGGAATGATCAGCCTCTAATGAACTCGTCTGCGCTTCGAGATGTGAAGCGAGCAAATGGCCAGTGCAACGGAGTAACAAACTTTAGTTGCACATCGTGAGGGCGAAGATTAGGGGCAAGTGTCAATGTGTATAATCTACCTAACAAAAATGGGTCGACTGAGGTCAACCATTCATGAGCTGGCTTCTGATAAGATTCTGCCCGAGTTGACCGCCAAATATGGTGGGATTGGTTTTCTCGGTCCGCTTCAAGGCGCTGTAATAACTTGTAATTAGTGCCTCATTCTAACAACCAAAACTTCGGATTATAGCTAGATCGAGTCATGTTTCCATCAAGTGGTAAAACTTTACCTCCTCCACCTCCTTTCAAGGTGGCGTCAGAGTCACGGAATGAAAAGCCAGCTTCCAATGGTGGTCGTGGAACCGATGATGCTCTTACGGTCACTCGAATTCTTGAGGCATCTGACATTCCATGTTGCCTTGTGGGGATATCTGCGCTTATATTCTATGGCGCTGCCAGGGTACGTCCGGTATGTATCCTTCAATTTCTCATCTTTGCATGGCCGACCAATAGGCTTGCTGACTCCTTCGCACCGGTTCATCAGGACTGGGAAATGTGTATTCCGACAGAACTCGTTGGTAAAGCTGTACAGCTCTTGCAATCAGAACCACACTCGGCCTACTACGATTTAGTGGAGCCTTGGCCCGATCCAAGCACATCCCTTTTACATACCTATCATCGTTTCAAAGGCAAAGGCACCAATTTCTACTTCATCCTTGTACCTGCGCAAGATGTCCATATAGCTTGCGAGCCTTCGAATATCACACGCAGCCTTAGGGGGTTACCTTATCCTAAGCTAAGCGTCTTTATTCAAAGTTGCTTGGATACTCGTAATGAAACGCAACTTTGTGACGTTGTCGACGGCACTAACCTATCAGAACAATGGGGAGAAGAAAACCTCGAACTCGAAGGCTTTAATGATGTGGAGTGGGCCAGAGATATAAACAAACGAGGACGCGAATTTGAAAATGGCAGATTTGCGCACTGGGCTCCTTTCGCCTGGGATGCCCCGAGAAGTAGGCGGGATATGTGGCAGTCCGTGGTACGGACAAAGAAAGATAGGCTGGACTGGACAAAGCCGAGTGATGTCTTTATCACGCAGTACCGTATTATAGACGACCCGGACCCGTGGACTGTTCTTTCAGATGATTATTAAGGACTCGATGCATAGCGAAGTTGAATAAACCATATAGCCAGTAGGTGATATTAGGTCCCTAAGCTATCCTATCTCAATACAGACCTCCTTTCGAACATTATCTATAATGTTTACCTTAACTTAGATATATGGGAATTCCGTTGGATTCTATTTAGGTAATCATCGCCGGTCTCCTAGGGATAACCAACGACTGCCTGCATTCTCAGATATGAAGCCTCACTATTCTCACAGTTCTAGTCGAGACCCAGGGTTCTCTTCATATCCTTGCGAATTTTCTTGTCACTCACTGAGGCTTTATAGACCTCGTAAAACTCTCGTCGCGCCTCCTCTGACAGATATGCACTCCACTCCCTGATGGTACTTCCGTATGTCCGAAATAGAAATTCAAGATCCTCAAAGTCTGAATTCTTTTTTCTTGACATCCAGGTTCCCAGTTTTCCTTCCACTTGCCAAGTTAAGAAAATTACTGGCACTTCTTCGCCTTGGGGAGTCCGGAAGCGAGGCCTGATCAGCTCGAATGAATCCTCCTGTCCCAAGACTGGTGTATTGAGCTGGCCTACACGATACCGTCAGCTAGCATCTTGCGTCCTTTTGATATAGACTGAAGCTTTCAGTCGTACGTACCTGAGAGTACAATGTCAGCGCCGACAAGTTGTCCATTTTCGCCAATGTCCACGAACATTCTTTCCTGAATACTGCCTGTCATCTCATAATACGACAGTACGGCCCTAGGATAAGGTTGGCAACGACAGATTCACATTGAAAAAGTAACACGTACCAGGCGAACGGGGCTAGGGTTGCCCTGACTTGGCCAACATCATTCGCCAACACCAGAAGATCCAGATCCCTAGTTTCCCGACGGGACCCTCGAAGCTTGAGCGCCCACCCTCCAAACCAGGCATAATACTGACCGCTGAATGCTTCTTGGAGGTAAGAAGCAGCCTTGGCCATCTGCTCCGAAGTTGCTCTCGAGGCATTTCGTTCAAGGTCTCTCAACTCCCTTGGCGAATCTTGGCCAAAATATCTCGCCCCCTCAGAACCAACACTCAAGCTGGCCATCTTTGAGTTCTGGGAAGAATATGATAAGATAAGGACTGAATATTTAGTCAGAGCTTGGTATTCCGATTACTGCGTATATGATTCACGGCATAAAACGCTGGTATGGATTAAGGTATTTATACACACGAAACACTCGCTGGATTCAATTTGCACGACAAAAATAGCATCAGAGGTCGGGGCCAGTGTGGGGTCTCTAACGTTTGGCGAAGTCAGTCATACGGTCGGATTGTGCAAGCGCTTGCTTGTGACTCTTAGGTCACAGGAGTTGAGGCCGCGTCGAAGTCCCTGTGCCGTACCTGTCTCGTGATGATTATTGGCTGGCATAACCGCGCGGCTATGCGTTGTCTTGACTACTTCTTGCATGCCCATAAAACGTTGACGAGAGCCAACAGATGGACAAAGTTGTTATTCTCAGCGTTTTCCGGGTTAATCACCATAAAGAAGGCCCAGGGGAGGGGATTTACAGAGGAAGCCGAACGGGAATAAGAAACCGGAGTAACGGGGCCGAGGCAATCGCAGCATCCGTCGGCGGCCCCGCGCCGGATGATCCACATCTCACCGGCCGTCGGGCGTCTCGGACGGAGGAGACCCGTATCGGACATTGCCAGAAGCTGGTGCATTGAGATTGATTTTCTGCCAAATATACAACTAGGAAGTCTTGGTTCTAGGTTGAATCGTGTTGTTTGCTGCTATACCCGGAGACGCGAAAAATCCATCCCGCAGCCTCAATCTCGACCTAAGAAGCTTGTGTCTAGAGCCGCTCACGGTAAGGCCAGACCCCTTTTCGGGCGCAAAGTAGGCACACGAGGGTCTGCGAACTTGGTGCAAGTTGCAGATTCATATTTCTGCAGAAGCGCGGTCAGCCCATCTCTTTCAGCCCTAAGTCGCCGATCCTCCAGTGGGCTCGAACTCTTACCCAACGATATACTACTACGCGGGTACGCCTTGCCACGTTATTTAGTTGGAAGCCTTCTACGCTCAACTGTGTACCACCTCTGCCTTTGGATGTTGCCCTGGTCCTTGTAGGTAAATCCTAACATATGTATTGAGTCTATTACTATCCCATCTCCGACTAATGTTCTTCTCACGCCTGCCTTGTGAACTCGTCTGTACGCCATCTCAATGTGTCAATGCATGAAATGAAATTCCATCTGGGGAATTACCCGTGCGTCTATATTCGGCTGGAGTAGAATAAAGATAGGAACAACAACGTTGACGCAATTACTTGGGTACGAATGACAGGTAAGGACCATGGCTTCGGCAGCATAAAGGCTGGAGGTTTGGTCGTAGGTTCAACCGAAACCGGTAGAGTCTAAAGCCGAGGTAATTTCGTTCGTTCCCTGATGTTTTTTGAGCTGGATCGCTTTCTGGACATCATCTTGGCGCCGTTCAGATTGAGTAATTGCACGATCTCGGGGTTGCCGCCACGTGAGGCAGCCCGCAAAGTCTGCGCGTCGACATCGGCTCCCTTATCTAGCAGTAGTTGCACGACCTCCTGGTGATCGTGAATTATGGCAGCGTGTAGAGCATTGCCGAACCAGCCGCCTTGCGCGTTAACATCCGCTCCTCTGTCTAGCAGTAGTTGCATGGCCTCCATATTGCCCTCATATGAGGCAACATATAGAGCATTGCCGTAATAGCCGCCCTGCGCGTTAACATCCGCTCCATTGTCTAATAGCAGTTGCATGACCTCTAGGTTGCCCTTAGATGAGGCAGCATATAGAGCATTGCCGTAATAGCCGCCCTGCGCGTTAACATCCGCTCCATTGTCTAATAGCAGTTGCATGACCTCTAGGTTGCCCTCATATGAGGCAGCATATAGAGCATTGCCGTACTCGCCTCCCTGTGCGTTGACATCCGCTCCATTGTCTTGCAGTAGTTGCATGGCCTCCATATTGCCCTCATATAAGGCAGCCTGTAGAGCACTGCCGTAATAGCCGCCCTGCGCGTTAACATCCGCTCCATTGTCTAATAGCAGTTGCATGACCTCTAGGTTGCCCTTAGATGAGGCAGCATATAGAGCACTGCCGTAATAGCCGCCCTGCGCGTTAACATCCGCTCCATTGTCTAATAGCAGTTGCATGACCTCTAGGTTGCCCTTAGATGAGGCAGCATATAGAGCATTGCCGTACTCGCCTCCCTGTGCGTTGACATCCGCTCCATTGTCTTGCAGTAGTTGCATGGCCTCCATATTGCCCTCATATGAGGCAGCCTGTAGAGCACTGCCGTAATAGCCGCCCTGCGCGTTGACATCCGCTCCTTTATCTAATAGCAGTTGCACGATCTCGGGGTTACCCTCAAATGAGGCAGCCTGTAGAGCATTGCCGAGCCAGCCGCCTTGCGCGTCAATATCGGCTCCTTTGTCGAGCAGCAGTTGCACAACCTCTAGGTTGCCCTGAAGTGAGGCAGCTTGTAGAGCATTGCCGTAAAGGCCGCCCTGCGCGTTGATGTCTGCTCCCTCTGTCGTCAGATCTCTTGCAGCCCATGAAAGCCCACTGAGGCAAGCATAATACAATCTGGATGCTCTAGGAGGTCCTGGTTCATTCTCCCACCTGTGGTCGGCCTGGTATATGTGACACCACAGCTGAAATGTTGTCTCGCCTTTTAAAAAATTAACTGTGATTCGAACGATTTCCTTAGAAGTCTCAGCCGAAACGGCGTATTCCGTCCAGTATTCTGCCGCATATCGTGCCATCGGGAAATCGGATCTGATTGTGCTGCAATTGTCCTTGATATCACCAAGATAAGTCAGGCAGGTTCTGGTGATGACAACGCTGGCACTTTCCAGGTCGAACTGGGCTTGTTCGAGAAGGTACTCTTTGACAGAGAAGTGAGCAAGATGAAGTTCGTCCACGGTCTCAGCGTCGTTCGTGACTTCGGCGATTATCACCAAGCTGGGGCAGTACCGTAGAACGTCGGCTTTTTGACATAGTCTGCCGTCAACGTCGAAGCCCCGAGGCTCTTGATCTATCTGTGTGGCCAAGACTTCGATGGCCTCTGATAGCGTCAGAGGCCTCTTGGCATGGACGAGAAACTGCAGGAGACGAATCGCGCCGCTCTTGTATTCCGACGGTATGTTGTGGAGCATGCGGTAATATGTCTCATTCAGATCACGAGGCAAAGACCCGAGAGCTGCCTTGATGGTTTTTGGACTCAGACATCTAGCAAGACTCTCTAGTTGACAAGCTGCCCATCTAAACCTGCGACGCATGTCAGAAACATATTTGACTTATATCGATGATCTAGGTCAAAACTTGCATTCCATCGGCTCCATCTCCGATTTTATCACGGATTTCGTCTATAATACCTTGAGATAGATTTTTGTCCACGAAGTCAGGCTTCTGTTCAAGTGTTACATTAACATAGGAGCGTATGTCGGCGTTGACAGACTTCTTGTCAAGTAAGACACAGTTACGCTCATCAAACGAGCGAGGGATCTCCCGTTGAAAGTCTGCTTCTGGTCGGCCAGTGACGAGGAGCTGAACCTTCCCGGATGATAAATGTTTCAGCCATTGCAGAAGTTCCTCCCTTGCTGTACACTCATCTAGGGCGTCAACGATAATGAAAACCTTTCCAGCAATTTGTATCATGGTGTCAACACAGGCTGATAAGGCATTTGTATCTGGTTGTCTCCGTCCTTCATCATGCGAAGAGAAAAGACTATCAAGCCTGCTCACGGCTTCTTTCCCGGTATGATAAAGCTGAACTGCCAGTGAGCGTAGGAGGTCCTCCAGTTTCTGTTTCCTGGCATCGTTAAAGTCGAAGAAGAAAGCAAGCGTGGTATGAGTGTCTATTTGTAGAAGATGATCGAGAATCGTTGTACTCAGAATGGTCTTGCCACATCCTGCTAGACCGTAGAGCCACAGGTGTTGACGTGCCCCAAGTTTCCATTCCTGGAAGGTGGGACTATTTAGAAGCCAGGTCCCAGTGCCGGGATGACGGCGTTTTCTTGCCAAGTTGGCATTGGTCGAATAATCTGGCGGGGACAGCCATCGCTCGATTTTGGCGAAACGATGGTCAGATGCCATGCTCATCACCGCATGTTTGGTTTCGTTTCCCGTGGATTCGACTTTGCAAGGTTAGAAGAGGAAGAATAAGCTGGCATTGTGATACTAACTAGAACTGAGGACTTCGCTAATAGGCATCTCAGCCTCGACCTTGTTAGGAGGAATCTGGCGCAGGAGATCCTTAGCGTACGCCGCCGCCATCATTGCCGCAAAACCCTGCCACTCCTTGTTCTTGTGCGAGTCGGAGTAGTCGCATATTCCGCGGATCACCAGACATGGGAAGTGGTTCATCAGCCCAGCTGCCTCCATTTCGAAGCAGAGAACGCCCTTCTTCGCTGCAAGCGCATCCCGTGTCAAAGCATCCTTCATCAACCGATTTGACGAAGCGATCAAGCCGTAGTGAATAGCGGGATTGTCTTCGTGTTCAGTACGATCGGATCGCACTACTAAAGTCGAAGGGTCACCACCACAAGTTTTCGCGCAGCTGGACTGATCATCTGGCGGGTGAACCTTTGAGGAGTGGTATAGTCGGTCGGTACTGGATTCGGGCCGTTGGAACTCTTTCTTAAGTCTCGGATTCTCTTTTAAGATATCGTCGATATGTTTATCAAGCTGGTGTCCTTTGCGCTTGTATTGTGTCAAGAGTCCATGTACGGCTGTTCGCAGAATTGTCGGCGGCTGATTCAAGAATCTGGTCTCCTGGAACTCCTGACCCTGCACGGCCTTCCCAAAGTCGTACTGGAAGATACCGCCCTTCCCGTGGCCAGAAGCACTCACTACGACGTCCCCAAGGCGGATGTCATGCTCAGGAGTCGGCGCACCGCCGCCAATTCCAACCATCAGGCCGAATCTGACGTTGGGGAAGCTGTGAAGCATATCTTTCGCGACACCAGCGGCGGATGATATGCCGTACTCGCCATGGGGAAGGACAGCAATGACAACATTGTGTTTCCCGATCTTGCCCAGTGTGTAGTTGTTGCTATCGTTATCGGACACGAACTCGGGTCCTTCGTGCTCTTCGTCGAGAAATAGTTGCGCAGTAACGTACTCAGTTGCAATGGCGCAGATCCAGCCGACCGTGTACTTTTGGGGATTCGACATGGTCGGCGGTCGATGTCGAGCGGAGAAGAAGACGTGTTGGTGTATGAGCAGACAATCGCAACAGAGGAGCGCTCGAGGAGGCGCATAGCGAGGCATGCTCTTGGTGGCGGCGGGTATGTATCAGGCTCTCAGGAGATGTGAGGATTCCATCAGTCAGCCTCACGGCGCCTCTGTGCAGCAACTTGCGGCAGGCTGGGCGTTGTAGCTACATGATTGGCGAAGAAATCCATATCAAAGCCACTGCCGCTCAGATGCGGAGCGAATGGCGCGGCACGAAAGGCGGCGATACCTCAGCTGGACACCCATCCTGGCGTTCGTCGCGGTAAGCGCAGGATGGAAAGAATGCATTCTGCTCCGGAGGATGGCAAACGAAGAAGAAAATACATTGTCAGCTAATGGGACGACGTCGCAATTGAATGGTCGCGGTTCATGCCAGCGGGTGGTACCGCTCATCATGTCTACGTCGTAAGATTAGGCATATGGACGGTGGTTCAAGTTTGTATGGCTTACCACCAAGTCACACGGCAAGTTTAGTAGCTCACTTCAGGCAACAAAAGCAAATTCTGCAGGACTTTTGTCCTGCCCTAGTGGGTACTACAGCTCATCAGGCTTCATACTGCCACATTCATCCACCAGTCTAGGCATAAGGATGAATTATTTTTGGTGTTAATTTTAACGCAAGAATTATCTACGTAGATGGAATTGACACCTATTAAATATATTAATCATAATATTTGACTTGGGCTAATTCTAAAATCTAGATGTGTAATGGGAAGACCTTGTGTGCGAGCTGAGGGGTTAAGGTAGACTGTCTTAATCGGAGGAGTGGCACTCGTATCATCTAAGCCAATAAATAAAGTGAGGCGAGCGGCAAAAGGTGGATGGCGAAATCTAAGAGTACATGCATGATCCAATTAAATGTTACTTTTAGTCGCACTTAAATCTCACTAGAATTAGGAGTTTGGCGTTGATGCCAGGGCCATTAGCTGCTGTTTGAAACAAGAGCTGACCGAAATGGAGGGGCGTGGGAGTAAAGGAATGGAGCAGGCATCGTTATGGTGTCAGCGTTTTGTAACACCGTCTCCAACGGTGTTACGGCTGATAACGGTCAATACGCCAAAACGGTGGAAAGCGTAACCTGTCGAGGCCGGTTCTCGGAGCTGTCAGAATCGCATCCTCACGTGTACACACCAAACCGGGATAACATCGGCGAATCTCTGGAATTTTTTGCCAAGACCTGGCTTGACTATGAAAGACTCCCCGTCTGCTCTCCCATAGTCAAGCCACTAACCGGCGGATTAGTAGTTGGGTCGGTGACGACCAGCGAATCCCCGCTGTTGTATGTTTTTTTGTGTTTCTGTATGCTGCTATTCTTTTTGCTGCTGCGGCAGACAAAGTCTGTATCACCTCTTGGAAGCTTCTGAAAATCAGCCGTGGAATGCTGACTGGCCTGTGCTGCGGTGGGCAGTTACCTGCATCCTCTTAACTTCACCGTCCTCGAAATGCTATTGCGAGATGCACGATGAAGCGGAGGTATAAGTCGTGGAAAGCTCCATGGAGAACATTATTGTAGGCCGTACTATTGCTTGTGATAGGTGTATTATTGTTCATATAGGGAATCAAGTAATCTCCTGATTGTGCAAGCGCATCTTCTGGAAAGTATGTTGTTCAGGTCTCAAGGCCTTGTGTGTATTTGTTACTCATTGCTACGCTATTACCAGACATAAAACCAGACTCATCATGTTAAAGTCGTTGCAAACATTGCCCAAGCCCAGGTCAGATTTCGAAGACAGACTCCCAGTCGGCAAGCTACCTCAATCTCACAACTTAGCCGATGGACCAAGGCCCAGATCCTTGATGATGATATCTGCAGCCTTCTCACCAACAACAATGGCAGTGTTGTTCGTGTTCGCACCGACGTTCTCGGGAGGAATACTCAAGTCAGCCAACTTGAGACCCTTTGTACCATATACATTCAGTCTCTCATCCACAACACCATTCTCATCACGAGGAGCCATCCTGCAAGTAGAGATGGAGTGCCATGTCGTGGCAACATTCTGTCGAACCCACTCCTCGATGGCTTTGTCATCTTCCGCAGAGTACTCAAGATCTGTGACATTGCTGAGAGCCTCGTTGATCTCCACTGAAGCGGCCTTGGATCCTGCGGGCCATGCTGGATGACCAGCTGCGATCTCACCACGATACATCTTTGTTCGACGCATGATCTCTCGGGACTTCTTGTAAGCCCAGATCTGCTTCTTCAAGTCGATGTCATTCTCGTCACTGAGGAATCCAAGATCGAAGTCAAGAGGGTCGTCGAGCCCAGCGCCGGTGATGTGGACGTGGCCGCGAGAGTATGGGTAAGCAGTGTAGTTACCAACGGTAACATATTGCTCTTCAGGCACAGTCGAGGGATCTCCAAGGAAGCAAGAGATCATGGCCATCAGCATCAATGGTCGATTAGGATGGTCCTTGAAGTCCCGATCCCAAGCCTTCCGGAACTCAGGCCCAAGTGCAGTAACATCGGCTTCTGTAGGCCGGAGCTTAGAAGAGATATCAATCGAATTCCACCCCAACATGGAATCCTTTGACTTAATAAACTCTGGGCGCTTGTCTGGGTGTCTGAGAATTCTGTCGGCTGTTTCGTGGGGCTGAAGATTAGTCTTGTAAGGGTACAGAATGAGGTTGTGATCCTGATACTCGTGACCAACTCCAGGTAGGTCAACCTTTACGTCGACGCCAGCTTTCTTGAGGACTTCGGGTGCGCCAATGCCTGATCTCTCAAGCACAGGTGGTGTACCCAAAGCACCACATGAAACAACTACCAGCTTCCGGGCCTTGACACTCAATGTTGGATGTTGGGTTGGTGTGATTTGAGCTTGGAATGCTGGGTTGGGAGTGTACTCGACACCAACAGCTCGCTTGTTATCATCAAGAAGAACACGCACAACCTTTGACTCCACGAGAACATGAAGGTTCGGATACTTCTTGTTGTCAATCTTATTATGAAGATAAGCCGTAGCAGTGTCTTGCCGACGACCATCCTTGGAGACGTATCGGAGCCATCGTTCAACACCATTGTTGGCGTCGAGAGTTTGCAAGTCATGATGCTCTGGCCAGCCGACCTGAGACATAGCGTTGATGAAATCGCTTTCTGGATTCTTGGAACGGTATGTACCGTCAGAGATATGGACCGGGCCGTTAAAGCCGTGGTGTTCCGGGTTACCTCGGCCATGGTATGTCTCAAGCTAGACGGAATTAGCGGAAGTCTCGGAACACCCCAGAGTAACTCAAAATGCATACCTTCTTCAAAAACGGAAAGATCTCATCGGCAGACCACCCTGGGGACTTCCAAGAGTCGAAATCTGCTCGTTGAGCACGAGTGTACATCATAAAATTGATCGACGAGCCTCCACCAAGCGTTCCACCGCAGGGAACGATGGACTCGCGTCCAGCCAGCTTGTCTGACTTGTTAGCCTTGTAGAACAAGGCCGTGGTGGACGTTGGCAGCAAGTGATCCAGGAAAAAGACAGGGTTCTCAATGCTCTCGACCCCACGGTTATCTTGTCCACCTTCAATTAAAAGGATAGACAGATTTGGATCAGCCTCCGCCAGACGCCCGGCTACGACACATGCTGCTGTTCCGCCTAGTTCGCATAATTAGCAGTGTAGGTTCGTTAGGTACAGAACAAGCGCACCTCCAGCGATGATAACGTCGACTTCGGTAATATCGCTAGCGAGTTTAGTATATAAACCCATGGTCAAGACTGGACGATCCTTTCGGCAACGGGGTTAGAAGGTCGGAAATGGGATTAGAAGAGGCTATTGAGCGAGTCGTGCTTGGTGATTAGAAAGAGAATATCCCCCGTGATGTCCCCCGTGAGGGGAAGTTATATATATATACCTGCAGCTTGTCTCACCATGGTTATTCCTTGCGGGCTGCCAGCCGCAGGATAACCCCGCGCGAGTCACCTGCAGGTCCTTCCAATATCTCAGCAACCCATCTCTGGACCCTTACAATCAGACTTTACTTGGCGGAGGACGTTTCAACAGGGGTTGTCCAGACGCCGATCTGGTCGGGGTACGTTGCACCCATCTGGGGCAATCTGAGAATGGTAAGGTGAGTTCCCCATATCTCCTAACTGGAACAAGGCTGGTGGATAGAGGCAATGAGCTCCGGGCACCGGGCCGTGTCGAGAAATGAGCAGTGAGTGGCTCATCAAGATTCTCAAGACTCCACTGGCTGTGCACCTTGGGAGTTTTAGCTCAAGCCCATGGGTCACTTGAGCGGTCCAGACATGGGAAGGTGCTTCGTTGTTTGTTGGATGCAACTCCGAGCTTGAATTGGAAAGGGAGCAAGCTGTAGCTAGTCCAGATTTGATCGCTACCTCGGTTGCTCGGTTACTTTTTGGATCAACAGTTCAGCTGTAGAAAACGATCAATTGAGGACTGATGACGGCTCAATTGACTTGTAGCTAATCATTGTTCGCCACTTGAGCTGTACCATCGCACAGCTAACCATTTCTAGCTCGTTGCACTAACAATTTCTTCTGTGCTACAAGCCCCGTTGTGTAGAGTGTCTCACCAGAGCTGCTCCACGAAGCTCACCGAGTCTATGCCGAGCTAGGGCAACCCGGTCGCAGATCATGTCGGCGAAAAAACCTTAGCTGCTGGGTCCATTTCTCCTTTGTCATGTCGCGCTTCAGAGTCGAGATATCCATTATGAATTAAGTACGTTATGCAAGTGATCGTTAGTTTCTAATGACTCTAGACCTTCTAATTCTATAATCTCCGAGCCACGTTTTGTGGCGTATGTTCGCTATGCTTGGCAAGCAGAGAATGTCACCGAAATGCGGTCTCCATCTTTCAAATCTCCTCCGCCTCCGTCAGCCCCAGTGAATCAGGGATACGAGTAAGGATCCTTCAGGTGCTGCGTTGAGGACTGCGAGCTGGCATCATCCTCTTCGTGCTTGCGCATGACTGTTACATGCGTCTGTGTGACCTTTGTGATACCCGCTGGCTGGGGTCTGTTTTCGCTGTCGGTTATTTGACCGCCTGCGTCAATGCGCACTTCCAAGTTTCTCCCCGTAGACGAAAACATGGCACCCTTTCCTGTGCCACCTGTGCGATTCGAGTTACCCGACTTTTTGTTCGTGACGGCCGCTCTGACTTTGGAGCGCAGATCGGTACCACTAGGGTATGAGCTGTGATCTCCGGTCGCACGAACAACGCGCACGATAAGTGCGGAAATGTTCATCTCAATGTGAAGCTTGAGCATGTAGACAAGAGGGTGGAATTGCACGTAACTATGCGAGTCAGTTATCGAGGTCTAGCACCAGCCATTGGAGCGGCGACTCACATGAAACCATTGCCGATGGACATGCTGCCAATGAGAATGACGTCCAAACTCATGGATACAGCAATCATGACAAGGTTGTATCGCATTAAAGGCTTGTACTTGGTAAGACCATTGGCGATAAGCTTGATACGAATCAGGTAGACGAAGTAGCCATGCAGTGTTGCATCGATGACCAGGAAGAGGCCCTTCTCAATGCGATCCCAGATATAGTTGATATCATGATAACGCTGAGAGATTTGCAGCTGAGCGGGAATCCAGATGCAAAAAACACTAATGTTGATGAGGCCAAGGGTAATGGCAGTTATCCATCGAATTTTGATGGCGTTTCGTCTGTCGACCATAAGAAGAGAAATTCGGTTGATAATGATTCCGCAAATGCATTGAATTTGGACAACCCAGGCGCACACTAAAAGACCAGTCAGTTTCGTGTTCGTAAAACGTTCGAAGGATGTGTCGTACGGAGAACAAAGAAGATCCAGAAGCTAAGAATCACTGGTCAGTGTTGTTTCACCAATATGAGGAGACGGGCGATAACATACCTGGGGGCAATGTAACCACGGATAAAACACCATGACAAGACTCCAATCAACATTGAAGACAACCATTCGGCCCAGATCATCCAGACATAGGCCTTAGCCCGTCCTGTGCGCTTCCACTGATCCCATGTCTGCTTTCCCGCCTTCTGGCCTGCGAAGATTCCAACAGCGAGAGTAAAGCCCCAGATGATACTGGCGACCAATTGATCGGTAGTGCTGGGCTTCACGTATACGTAGTGATCAGGTATTAAGAAACCCGCCATTGTGAGATCGAATCGGGAAATGGTGACTGAAACAAAGAGAAACAAGCAAACAGTCAAGAAAGATAGGGTTGCGAAAGGAAGACGGTCTTTAAGCAAGAAAAAAGAATGGCAAATCCTTGACAAGCCCCCGAGGTAGATCGGAATCTTGCATGACGGGGGATTTTAGAGGTTCCAGAAGCCCCGGCAGTCTGGTGAATAGACCGAGATGGTGAATCCATAGATCTACCAGATGAGCAAATGAGAAGAGCGCGCAGCGGCGGACCGCCGTTCGCTAGTGTTTTTAGGTGAAGATGGCGTACCCAAGCCGTCCAAGATTATTCCGTGCTAATGGATAGGGGCTCGTTTTTGTATGGCTAACAGCCTGTTCCGCGTGGGCGGCACGTGGATATTCGAGTCATTACGGCGGCCTTAGTTTGGGTTTCGGTTTTGCTAGTGCGCAGTGGGTTTCTTTGCCGTGCCAAGTTGGATGAGGGCTCTGAAAAGCGTTGAGACTCTAGAGGATGGTAATTTCTTTGGAGGTTTCGATGTCATTTGCTTTGGGTACGAGGTGGAGCTTCGTAATTGAGCTGACAGAGAATAGGTTGACTCTGAGGGAATTCGAGCAGACAGCATCCTGCCTGGTAGCTCTACGGGCTCTGTTGCAATGTACCATTAGAGTAAATCTGATTTATTGTGAAAAGCTTCGGGCAAAAGGCCAAAAGTTGTCTTGCAGTAGCGATTACTCCATGAATCGTAGGTTTGAAGCTCAGTGTTGCAATCTGCCAATCTCCCGAGAGCCTGGATGTCCCAGAGATGGATCTGAGTAGATCATGCCTGATGTGGCTAGTCGTGGCCACCAATCGACCATCCCTGATGATGACCTGCTTAAAGAAGACAAGTCTGTCTGTGCTCAAGCTGGAGACTCACTGACTCGATCTTGTTGAGGCAAACCTCTGGCTCTTCCTCTCGAGACCACGGCACTCAGCCTGTCCAAGTCGCGTGGTAAAATGAAGCTAATTGATGAGGACTCTGTCATCAATTTCATCAATTGTGTCCCCGCTCGGGATGTGGAATTCCCGTGACCGCAGAGTAAATGATCCTAGCTCAGGGACAATTGACTTGGTTGACCCCGCATTAATCTTTGCGCGACGCAGACGATCGAGCTTACGCAAGATGCAGGGTAGATCGAGGGGAAGATTGAGCTCAGAAGCCTTGCCAACAGAACAGCCTTTTCATAGTGATAGCCTTATTAGATCACTCGATAATCCTTCTACAAGGTTGGGAAAGTATCTTGTTATTGGCCTTTTATCTTTCAGAGCCAAAAGCATGATCATTCGCTGAGGGCATTGGCTTGAGGGTTGAATCGGCTTGCATCTCCAGAAAGAACGCATACCAAATTGTGTTTCAAGACCCAACGATGGTTGCCGACTGATACACCGAGGTATTATTCAATTATCCGATCTGTGATCCATCATTGGTTTCCCCTTCCCCAATTACTTATGTGAATAAAATTGTTTGCGTGGCTGCATATGGACCTGTCAGCGTGCATCCGCGCTTGTTTGCTCTCTGAGGCTGGTGCAGAATTGGACCGGCCTGTGCTGAGCCCGCGCGACACCAACAAACACGACGCGCCACTGCCGTAACCGTAGCCTTGGCGGCATCAACTCACGAAACAATTCTTGGGGATCAATCGCTATCTAAGTGGCTTTGTGCCACTGTGTATAAAATTGACCAAGAGGAACATCTGTAAAGCGAAAGCATCCTTTCTCACGTCTGATGCGGTATTTTCCGTCACCCGCTACCCGAGATTCGACGCCCATCAGTCTCAGTCTCGCGCCAAATGGAACAGCACTTCAATTACTCGCCACTTCCATCAAAGGGATGGTTCAGATTGCTGCGTATCCTCCCGTCGAATGATGAGACATCCGAAATCTCATGCGAGCTGCATCATCACGAGCTCTCTACCTGCCCCCACTATGAAGCCATTTCCTACACATGGGGCAACCAAGATGCGACGAAGCATCTGCTGGTAAACGGGACTGTTTTTAAAGTGCGACCCAATTTGCATGCAGCTCTCAAGGCATTTCGACAACCTCGTGAGGCAAAACTCATTTGGGTCGACGCCGTCTGTATCAATCAGCAAGATCAAGGGGAGAGGAACCGTCAAGTCCTGCAAATGAACCAAATTTACTCACAAGCCCAAGCCGTCGACGTCTGGCTTGGGACTGCAGACAGCCACTCTGACGTCGGTGTTGATTTCTTGACGACCTTTTATACGCTTGTCTTTCATGACACAAAATATCAACAGTCTCTATCGCGGGATCCACGCACCGCCACAATGTACCCAGATTCTACGCCCTTTCACGAATTTTATGCGCCCGTTCTAGAACTTCTCGATGACCCAGGAGTACTGACGGCATTTAATCATGCGGTCGCATTACTCGCCAACAGCTGGTGGAGAAGGATATGGACTTTGCAAGAAAGTGTCCTCTGCCCAAACGTAATCTGCTGGTCTGGTTCAAAAACGTTTCCTTTCGAATATCTCTTGGGCTTGTCCCATTTCTTGTATCACTTAGTGAATCACGATGCTCACAAAGGCGCCCTGGCCCACAGAGATATGACTTTAGGCGCCTTGATGCTCGTCAAGTATCTGCGCAAAGATATGGTTGCTCACGGGAAAATCGGATTGACAATGGCACTCTACTCGACCTGGAATCGTGCGTGTTCGGATCCAAGAGACAAGGTAATTGGCTTGTTGGGTATCATAGAGCCTCGCGATAGCCTCAAGCCAGAATACTCCTGGACAGTCGAGAAGGTGTATAGAGTTGCGATGCGAGCCGCGCTTGTCGAGGATGGCAACCTCAACTGCCTTGGCCTGATCTCCGAGAAGAAGGAGTCTCGAAACAAGAACCTGGCTTCCTGGGTCCCTGACTTCGACCTTCACTCTGAGCCCTTCAAAGACTACATAACTTCGCTGTCCAAAGTCCTCAACAAATGGTCGATTTACAAAACATTTGTGAGTCAAGAGGGGCCTCCTCTAAACATAAAAACAGATGAGGATGACAGTGTGTTGATACTCAAAGGCTTTTGCCTTGATTCGGTGTCCGTTGTCGGAACTCGAACTCCGGGTCCTGACTTTGAGAGTGTAGGCGAGACAAACCCTGAACACTGGAGAAGCTCGATGAGAGACGCATTGAATCAGTGGAGATCCTTACTTCCATCGAACGATATCTATGTAACAGGTGAAACTCAGGCTATGGCCTTCTGGAGAACAGTTCTGGTTGACTTGAACCAAGGCCGTTTAGCCTCAAAGAAAGGTGGTAGGCCCAAAAGACTGGACAAGAACGATCTGCAGGATCTGTTGCAACTTGAAACCCCAGAGGGAATGGAAGGCTTGCTAAGCACATGGGAGTCATGCCTTCGGCCTATATACAGGCAACTTCGACTGATTGAGCAGTTCAACCGGCGTTTCTTCAGGACAGAAAGGGGTTACATGGGGCTGGGTCCGCCAGATATCCAACTGGGCGACGCCATCTGCCTTTTGTTGGGCGGATCCGTGGCTTATGCGTTGAGGAGGAGTGCGCATGAGACCTGGATTTACATTGGCGAATGGTACCTGTCATCCTTCTATCCGATTTCCATCTGTGCTAATAAAGTGTTGTAGCTACGTACACGGGATCATGGACGGAGAGGCCGTTATTAGAGCAATCGAAGATAAGACCGATTTCGCCGAGTATCGTATTGTCTAATCAGTCGGGATGAAAGGCCGGCAGAGCTTCTGAGATGAGGGACTCAAGAGTGTTGAAGCTAAATTCGACACGAATGCACACTGAATGATAGAGAAGGACGCCCCGAAATGTTTGCGAGTCCAAACGCATGGCTTTAGGTGAATGATGGAAGAAGGAGGAGGAGACGTGAGGTTGAAGGTACGGTCTCGGCGGGCGAAAGGTGCACTTGCTTGTGTGACTCAGTAGCATCTTTATTGACTTCAGTTCCTACTAGCCTGATGAGCTTCGAGCAAAGGCTGGGATTGACTACTCCTGCTGAAGTGGAGAAACATCGAAGGGAACCATGTCGTTGTTGGTTATGTTCGCGATTCAAAGCTCCCGGAACCAGTACAGCCAAGACGGTAACGCAAGCACCAACAGTACCAATAAAAACAGCAGCAGTCCACGATCTGCAATCCGCAACGTCAACTCCTCACACCGGAACCCATTACTGTCTTGCATAGAGAACGTGACAACAACCAGTCCGTTGCTCTCCATCAAACGCGCTGGTATAGGTAGCCATTGTCTGCGATTCGAGGTCAGTCGATGAACAGGAGGAACCGGGGTGTAACTTGCGGATCTGCAGTGGCCATGGCGAGGGGTCTGATAAGCCGGAAACTGAAGAGTGAGCTGTGAGAGGTCAGCGTTTCTTGATGGCCGGCCAAGCTGCGACGATACGTACAAACCCATTTTGATGATTGTTCGTGAAGAGAAGAAAAGGAAGAGAAGAAGAGTTGCGACGAAGATTGGGCAACATCGGAAACATGATCAGTCAGGAAAGTGCTAAGCTGGGAGGATGATGAGCACGCCGTCGCCTTCCTCGCCATGTAACCTTCTGTTCCTGAAGTTGGGAGCACCTGCAGTTGCGAGCAGAGACGTTCTATAACTTCAAGAGTCAAAACGGAGAGCATGCTCCGTTATAAGGTACCTTACCTACCCAAGGTGAAAAGGGCCCTGAGTTGGACATCGTGGGATCATGGAGTTCAATGCGTCGCGAGACCACACAACAACCAGCCAAAACCGTGATTAGATTGATAGAGTCAGAAGATCCATTACCTGAATAAATTCCCAATTCTTAAGTTGCAAGCCTCAACATTTTACAGCGACTTCACATCAAAGTCGTGCTAGTCCTGTCTTACAACATTAGTGAGAGAACTGCTATTACTAACAAAACTCTTGGACTTTCCATCAACTGGCGTTGCATGGTCAGCTTATTTGTGACGTCACACACCTTGACCAAGGCAACGCGAAAACTTCACGCTGTAAGCTTTCTTCTGACAACACTCACACAAGCGTTTGAAAGTAAAGCAAGGCTCAAAATCATGGCGACATCGAGACCCAAAGAATTCGAGCCCGAGCATCTTAGATTTGAGTTCCTTCTTCGTCATGTCGATGATGAACCTTCGATTGCCGATGCACGGTCCCTCACCCAAGCTATCCGAAAAGTCATCCAAACCGCCATGAATTTTGCGGTAGTTGGTGAAATCGATGGTGCAACGAGGCTTCTCGAAACACTTACGAATAGAGGTATCGATCCGTTCCAATACTCTGATTTTGATTATCCTTTCTTGAAGCCTTGCATGTTTTTCGCCTGGGAGGCAACGTCGTCATGGCCATCTTGGATCCCTGAAGACGAACAGGTCGAAGAAAAGCTTCAAGAGCTTGAGGTTGAAGGAAGAAAACACTGGCTTGAAAGATTTAGTCAGGAATGGGACGTTACAGAAGAGACCGCCGAAAAAGCCTTAGACATGGCGTACAACGGCTTGACTACGACCCTGCCAGACTACAATGGAACACTCGCCGGGCAGGTCGTACAGGCAGAAGCCATGGCCGCAAATGGCGTCTTCTCATATTCAGCGAGCCCAAATGGACCCATGGCTGTCAGATACATGAAGATAGCCATGTGGTGGCGTCATGGCGTTTTCCCTTATCCATTTGTTCAACTGTACCGCACCGCTGGTTTGATGATTGCCCTGGATATAAATCTACGTCTGGGTAAAGAAGAAAAGGCACGAGAGCTATTCATGAAAGTGTGCGATCGTTTTCATATGGAAGAACAAGTTGAACAGCTCGCCTGCTCTCGAGCCGCGTGGAAGAAGATTCTTGCCGTTCCCGAGCGTCCCCTCCCGGACTTCCTCAATATCCACGCAGCCAAGCTCCGGCCAGCTGTAACCCGTACATGTCAAATGGCCGAGAGTCGCCTGAAGGATGGACCGAGACGTCGATACGCAGGTCAGTCTATCGAGAAGCTAGTCCATATTATCAGCGAGAATACGTTTAGAAACTGCCCCTACGACACGCTGGATGCTTATCGTCCGCCTGATAACCTCCGGAATCGACCCAAGGATGCAAATG
This sequence comes from Fusarium mundagurra, assembly GCA_013396205.1. Classification (NCBI taxonomy): domain Eukaryota; kingdom Fungi; phylum Ascomycota; class Sordariomycetes; order Hypocreales; family Nectriaceae; genus Fusarium; species Fusarium mundagurra. The sequence continues at coordinate 75,604 of JAAOAN010000409.1, read as the reverse complement.
GTCTACTTCGACGAGGATGCCACGTGTCAGGGATACAGGCTCTGGAGGAACGACTAGGTGTGGCTCTTCCCGAAGACTATAAAGAGTTCCTCAGCATCGCGAATGGTCTTGATTCGATGTGGGATGGTCAGAATCTTGTAGACTATCTGGCTAGTGCCCAGGACGTCAATTGGCAAGATATAGACTTTCTCGAAGGCAATGAACTTTCTTTACTGAGTGAAGGTGAGCCACTAGCATGGACGGGAAACATGCTAGAGTGGCCAAAGTTCGAAAAGCCTCGGTGTATCTGTCTATCGGGCGATATCAATCACGAAGACAGGGCTGGTCATCTCTTCCTCATAGGTCAGGATCTTCTCCAGCCAGCTAAAGATTATTTCTTCAAGACATATGAAGAAAGGAATGACACTCAGCGTCGTGAGCTTGAACGCCTTGTTCAAGAGACCTACGGGAGCATGGAAAATTTCAGAAACCTTGAATGGGGACTGATTAGTTGGACCGCATGGGACTTTACTGTTTACCCGTTTAATGGGATCCGAGACTTCTTGGAACAGATGGCTGAGGCGTCTTTACGGCAGGAGAGGCCTTGGATGTATATGTTCGAGCCGAGATTCAGAAAGATGGCGTAAGTCTAGGAAGTCAATCTTGGCTTCGAATAGGAGCCAACTCTCTTACGGTTTTTAACAGAGGATATATGATCTTATGATAGCAGAGATTCAAGTGCTTGCCAAAACAGTTGCATGTCCTATTACAGTTAATCCGAATTATCTTGCACTGAATCATATATCGATAAAAAGTATAAATATCGGACCATCCATGCCCAGAACCTTTCCCATCTCAAACAAACACCTCAAGATCAAGAAATCTCTTCCAAATCGAAGCTATCCAATAATTGAGCCTATAGAAACCACATTTGGCCAGTTCGAAATGTGTATCAAGATCCAAAGAAAGTATTCCTGCGGTAAGTGCTACCTTCACCTCAAGGATGAGTGGGACGACGTTCCCTGTGCCAAGGCAAGGGAGAAAGGTGGTGCCATGGGCGCTTGCGGGAACGGGGCTTCGGTCCAGAGAAAGGAGATAGAATCCATATGTGACGAGTGCTTGAAGAAGCAGAAGAAAAGAGGTTATTGAGGGCAGAACTGAGTAAGGATACCATGGCTGAACTGCAAACGTCCATAGTCTAGTTATTACTAAGCGCTCACGCCCTACATACAAATAAAAACATCAAGCGGCACTGATAATTAATATCCTACTTCTTTTAGCCCGTATCTGGTGCATCTCTAGTATCGTGGATATCATTTGGTGCTCATAAGAGGACAGATCGGCAGCTACGCATTTTGGTTGATGTAAACTACCTTATTCATCAGCGTGCGCTGTGCTATCGTGAGGCAAGTTACAATCGTGACGAAATAATGTTTATTTATAGATCAAAGTGTTGAGCGTTGTGATTTATCTTTGATTCACTGTCCAGAGATCATATCGTGAAACGTCATCCTGCCAACGCCATACAGTTCGTCCTACATTAAGCACGTAATCATCACCACACAGCATCACAGCAGGACAAAAATATTTGATCTCGAATGTAAAACGGGCCTCCAGTCCTGGCTAATACTATAGGCGTGTGGCTTAGGATCCAAATAGAGGGACCAAAGCAATGCTATCATTTGAGGAGAACTGCACTCATGCTTCCGGTTTCGGCTGACCCAGAATCACGTCAATAACCTTATGGTCGTCATATGTAGCAACAGATCGCTCACACAAAGCAGCGACACGCTCCTTGCTTTGGAGACCATCTGGGCAAATGAGCCAGATTACATTGGTCATGAATGATCGCTTATACTCCACCATCACCTCAGGATCGTTATGCCTGTCAAACATGGGACCTCCAAGTCTATGAAGTGTCTCAAGGTAGTGGTCCAAGATCTCCATCTCATGGGCCCTGCGATCTTCCACGCTGAGCATGGCCGTCATATGATACACGACATCATGGAAGCATGAGCCAAAGTGGAAAGCTGACCAGTCTAGGAAGCCGATGCGGTTATCAGCTGTGAAGTAAATGTTTCCGATATGAGTATCTCCATGCAACAGGGTTCGGAAACGTGGGTTTCGCTCAGCGTAGTAGCGATCTAAGGCTTCGTTACATCGAGCCCCGTCCATCAGATACTCCGGAAGCTGGGGGCGGCCGGGTCTTCTAACCACTTCGTCCCACGATCTGCACATGAATGTCATGGCAGGATCGTAGTTGTTCCAGATCCCTGTAAATGTGTGAGACATTGGTAACGGAATTGTTCACAAAGGTTCTTACATGGATGGTCCTCCTGGCTCTGGCCCCAGTACTGAGCATGCAGACCTGCCAACTGCTCAACACCATTTTTGACCTTCTCGACCGAATATGAAGCAACTTCAGCTGGAAAAGAGCAACCTTCACTGACAAGATCATTCATGATTGCAATTCCCTGCTTCTCGTCTGTTCCACTCCACCAGCCTTTTGGAAATATCATATGGCTGACGTTCGGAGCCACCTTGCTGAAGAACTCTGCTTCTCGCTGAGCCAGACTGATGGTCCATGGCTGAGCTTCAATCATCTTAGGATCAAACACTCCCTTGACGCAGATATTGACCGGCCTTTCTTGATCTGTTTCATTTTCGTAGGTAACTGTGTAGAACAGCTTACTCGCGGTTCCCCAGATGTTGCGTGTATTCTCTACTGATTTGATCTTATGCCCAAGTTTCGCACTGAACCACTGGGGAGTCAGATCAGAGGGAAGGGTGGGGAGTTGCTCGGTCGTTGATTCAGACATAGCTGCAAATGTTTCCAGTTTCCTACATCCACTGCTTCTTTCGTATAGGCGCTGGTTTATAAGACAGTGAGCATCTGACTCTCACTTGCAACCTCTGTTATCCGGATCATCAGCCAAGAGAGGGGTGTCAGCATTGATTACGTACATGCATCCGAATATTACCAAGTGCTTATTGAGAAGTGAGCTATTATCGCCAAGCAAGAGCAATAGATGGGGAATCTATCTTGCTAAGAGGCTTGACTGGATAGATGTCCAGAACATGGTTAGTCAGTGTAAGAATGGAGGTAGGAGACTGCAACAAAACAACTCAACCTTGTTGCAGAATAAGCTAAGCTTACCGAGCTCGGTCTTGAACCAATACGCGAATTTCCCGGGTCTGGGTTTGGGTCTTTTGCAGAGTGGCATCAAGAGTGGATTGCAGGGGAGAGTTGCGACCCATGACAAGCCAAGGTTATTCATCGCGCACCCAATGAGGTGACAACTTAGAAGCTCAGATTTACCAACGTCTCAAGTGCATCAGTGGAAATGCAACTATTTTAGGGAATCCAACGTTCAGAAATAAACATTCCCTTGCCGCATGATACTCCGGCGATAGTGACAAGGGGATGCGACTCGGAGCTCAAGATGCGGTTTCAGATCGGTTGATCTTATCGTAGATATATGAAACGATCGAAACAGTGAAAATGGACTAGCATAGATAAGAGAATTCTTAATTAGGAAACGGGGTCATTCAAATTCAGATATGATATCAATTCAAAGATGAAACTAACTAACGAGTGAATATTAAAGCCTTACTATAGAAACGATTGATTGAGATGCACGGGGCCGGGGTAGTGAATGGGAAACGACAGTATATGCGAGTAGTAGTGTATAACATTTTTATGTTCCTTTATGCAATTTAGAAGTCTAGTTATGCTGCGCTGAAATGATCGACTCAGTGGTCCTCGACATCCTCATCCCGTCCTGGGTACATGATGTCTTGGGAGAGGACAGCCCTAACGTGGCTGTAGAAAATGAAAAGGAAAGCGGAGAGAATGATGATGCTCATTCCAGTGGCGACCCATCCGATGGCCTTGCTGCCAAGGGATCTCGCGATAGAGATAGTAGCGAGAGTGAAACCGGTGTTGGGGAAAACCATTGCCCACCATCCGAGATGAAAGTACTTAGGGGGAGACTGAATAACGGCAACAGCTGCGATACCAAACCACCACAAACTCAAAGCCCAAAGGAAGATAGCACTCATAGTAGCTATCAACCGAACCATTCCGACATTGATAAATGTTCCATCTTGGATGAAGTCGATGTCTTCAGGCAAACCTTGAGCCATGCCTATCAAGGCCAGCGCAGTGAATGCAGGTGGTCCAACGCACATGAAAAGACCTGGACGATGTTCTCTGTTGGGCAGGCCTGCTTGCATCAGGCGTCCAATCATATGAGCATACATCATAACGGCAACACTGAGTCCAAGACCTTGGCAGGTTAGTCCTGCAACAATGATCGGTACAGCAGCAACATGAGGCTGAGTCTCAGCGATGACAGATGCGATAGTGCCCGAAAGCATGATAGGGAAGATGGGTAAGATCCAAGTAGGCATCATAGTGGTGAGGGCAAAGCTATGTGCAGCAAAAACATAGCTGTACTGTCCTATAGATAGGATCAGGGTGACGGCAAGGTAGCCCCAGAAGGAAGCCTGGACGGCCCAGACCAGGTTTGAATTGTCCTTCGGTATCGCATACCGATCGCTACTGGTAATGATGGTGGCTATAGATAGAAAGAATGTAGGCAGGAAGAAACCTTCTCGTGGATGTGTCATGGACTTGGCAAATGATCCTGGGTGAAGGAAGAACCGCGATACCATCGCCGTGGTCACGCAGGTAAATATTATGAGGTTGATGATATAGATAACCAGACCAATGGTCTTGAGGCCAGGAAATTGGTTCGGTTGAGCGAAGAAGAGAAGTGATAAACCGCCAGTACTCATGGGCAATGTATACCACGCCCAAGTAAAGTGCTTCATGCGTTGACGCAAGCCAAGTTTAGGTCGGTTCGGGTCGTAAATGTCGAATGAAGGATGTTGGTTTTTTGCATCCTTGATGTGCGTCGGTGTTGATGTGCCGGACTCGATATCGGTTGAGGCTCCGGACATGAGATCTGATGGTGAGTTTGGTCGATGTGATTCATGATGGTTGCGTTGAGTGGAGAGGTTGTCGAGGGTGTAACTATCGCGATCCATGTTGGAATCATATATCCTCGTATCCTGATGCGCCATGGTAATGCAGAAATATTTTGTGTGAACTGAACTGAAAGAGAGATGGAAGAAAAAGCGAAGAGAGTTCCACTAATGTATATAGTCACCAAACTCCTACTTGAGAGTTCCACAATAGAGGCAAGGCGTTCTGCTGTTGATACAGGCAGACCGGTAGATAGTCAGGGGCTTGGCACTAGGTATAAATATTTATTCGCCAACGGCGATAAGAGCCCAATCACTATCGCCATCGTCTCGGCACTTTTGCAAATATCGTTACGAATCTCACATGCCTGCACTATACTGGATACCAGACCTTCATTACACGATTCTTGGACATGACACGCAAACTAGACTAATTTTAGTGACGGGCGCGACAGTGGGTAACGTCTGAGCCGCACAGCGTAGCAAGGCTGCTGGCCAACGAAGTCTCGTGTATAAGATATGAGACCCAAAACATTGAGATACCTCCTGAGCTGTCCCTTGCTGTATATCAGTGCGATCATCTTGAAGATCAACGGTGAGCCAATGGATATGCCCTGCACGTCCCGCTTCGGTCGTCGTACTCGTCACCTGACTCGTACCAATGCTAATGAGGCTTAAGCTTAACCTTGTCAGTGGAGAAAATGGAATGAGAGCCGCTGGATCCCATTGGGTGTAGATATCGGACACTTGGACGTGAGCAGGGAGTGTAGATTGCGGCCTAAATTAGTATTGAAGGGTTTGAGGTCGCGTTTGAAGATCGTCCTCAAACTTGTTTCGATAGGGGGGCTGTGGTATTGGTTGCGGCTCTTTCGGGATCGTGTTCACCTGCGATCTGTCGGGTTTCATTTCGTATGCGAGATAAGTAGACTGCCGTCTTGGTCAACAGATCGTCACTAATGATGGCATTGGTGTTGTCGATGGTGGCTTGGAGACACGGCAGAGGCGCTCAACATCCCTGCAATGGATGCCACGTTGCAGGCGGCTCAAAATTCCCAAGACTTTTTAAGCCACGCTGGGCATTCTTTTGGCTTTCGGGCGTACCGGGCAGATCAATAGAACATTCCACGGACATAAAACTCTTTCACATGCTGCAAACATATTGAAAACTCCACGGAATCGGCGATAAACAGCCCCGGCTCGCGTTAATTGGGAACTATACCGGGTTTCACGTCCCGCGTTCAGACCGTCCCCGGGCTCCAGTCGGTCTCCAGTCGGTCTCCAGTATCTCTATATTTAAGTTTAAATAAATAGATGCCCGCGGACCTTATTGAGCAGGTGCTTGGGCGCTTCGGAGTCGCCTTGTATCGAATTGAAGTTCTCCACCGAATATCGACACAAAGTGTTTCGCGATAACGGAAAAGTCCGGAACTTTTGCACCGAGAGCACCTTTCTGCCTTGCTACTCCGTATTTGTAGTGCTGTTTCGACTTGTTTGATCGCCAAGACACCAATTTGTTTGACCGTGAATCCACCAATCACACCGGAAGCGTCTTAGAATTCTAGTCTGTGATAAAACAATATCTTATAAATAGCAGAAACATTTTCATTTTCACAAGATAATAAGTATCGAGTGGCTCCGGCCATCACCCTCAACCGCTGCACTACCCAGTAGCGTCAAAATCGACTTCTTCACCCTGGCCACTTCTGGCGGCACGTTCCTTCGCGATGGCCGCCATCTTCAAAACAGCCGTGCTATCAGCGAACTCGATGACCCTGCTTATCTTCGTACCATCTCCAGTAAGATAGAAAATCCAAGAAAATTCCAGATGTAGAGTTTCGCCATGATGGTAGATCATGTCTCCACTGCTTTCAACTGCCGCGCGCCGGGCCTCAACGTCGATCGTCAAGTGCTTTGACACGGTATTGTGAACGCCGCCAAGAGAAAGATCGTCGGCGTAAAGTTTCTCGTAGATATCATTGGAAATTAGAAACTCTTCCGGAAGGCCGAGCGCCTTGCACAGCGAGGCGGGAAGAAGTTGGCGAGTGCAGTCCGGAGTCACATCGCGGTTGATGATTGTCGGGTCCTTGGCTTTTCTCCCGTCCTCGTAGCTCGCGAGGAAGCTATTCACCGTAGTTTCGATTTGCTTCCTGAGGTCTGAGTTGGCAGACATTGTGATGATAAGGTTCGGTAGCTTCAGTCAATGCACAAGCGGTGAAAAGGAGAATTTCAAGTCAGAAAGAAGAAAGAGTCCGGTCGTTGCCCCTCAAATATATCATTTCTAGCTGCTCACATAAGCTGACGGCGATGGTGGTCAGACAAGTTGGATCCTTCTAACAACATTTTCCGAGCCGCGCGGTTACTCTAATGAGAAGAAGAAGAAAAAGACAGCAGTCAGGAGCAAAAGCCTTGGCCGTGACTGGGGTTTTGTTTTTAAGAAATATATTTCTGGAAATCTTGTCTTTGCACGCATTCCTGAGTGACTATAGCCAGACAAGCACAATCTCCCAATAATATTTGTATCATATCGGCTGCCATGTCCGTTAATGGCATTTAGTTAGAAATAATAAATCATTCAAGGCGAAAGATTAGTACTTTGTAGCACCGTGGCCTTGGTTTAATTGATCCTTTTAGTCGTCAGGTCTCGAGTACCGGGTAACTCGACTCTTGGGGACGCCAACCCCCTGCCTACGCTGAGGAATTGTAGTGAATCACTAAACACTGATATGTATTTGAACATTTTTTTCAGAACTATCCTCTTATTGTTCGTAGAGACTGCGTGCTCATGGTGCAGGCCACGAATGATTGTGAATCGGCGTTCCTTCCCGTCATTATGTTCCGCAAAAACAGTCCCATGACGCCAAAAATGTTAGCTTCGTCAAACCTACAAGCCATCATCCTCAAGGTTGGTCTTGTCTGTGATGAGTTGACGATATGTATATTTGTCTGTCTTGAGACCTCTTCACTTTTCTTTGGTCGGGAAACTTCGCAAATGACCTCTGCCCCATGGAACTGGAACTGAATGACCGAAAGATGATTCAGGTGCAGTTTCTATGTTCAGTAGCAAACCTAGGGCGTCTGAAAGCACATGTTCTCTGATCCACAGAGTTTCTTTAGATATTTAATGGTCGAAGAGTCTTATCGAACTCAGATCCTTGGTCTTCTACAACATATATGCACGTATAAGAACAGAAGAGACAACCCAGCCAAGCCAAATCCCATTCTGCCAGAAGAGTCAAGTAGGTAATCACCAGCTAACACCAAGATCATGCACGTCATGGGAGCCTTCAACCCAAACAATGTTCCCACGTGGACGCACTATATCTCTAAACATCTAATCATCACCAATGAGAGGTTTTTTGATGGTCTTGAATGGATCTACGGCAAGAAGGCTGATGGGACACCAAACTACGGATGGGAAGATGAGGGAGACAAGATCAAGGTTACAGTCTTCACAGAAGAACCGAAGGATTTGAAGGAGATGTTGCAGACCATCGGACAGATTGAAAAAGACTAATTCTTCTCGGGATACGTTCTGTCGGTCGCAGTCGAACTAAGAGTTGTGGTTCATTCGAGAAAGTCAGATTTAGTCGAGAAGAAAAGCCCAGTAGGAATAGCACTGAATATGAATTGACCTCTGCTACGAGAAAAGCTTACTCAATGAAGTGTTTTCTTTGCAGTGTGAAACCGGTTACGGGGTCATGACAGCTACAATGTAGACACTGCAGTATATAGTTAAAGAAATTGAAGAGACTATTGTATACATGGAAGTCGTAGTATGACTTTTCTGTTTGAATCCAGCGAACATTGCTCGGTATCTACCATCGAGGGATCTTCTCTGAGAAGTCTGGTTGAAACCTCTTCATGTACGTAGTATCATCACGCTTTTTCAAGCCACAGTCTAGATACTGTTGATGAAGCCTTGCCAACATCTGTCTGTCAAGCTCGACGCCTAGACCTGGCACTGTCGGCACGACAACACCACCATCCTTCCATTTCAACGCGCCGTCAACAACAACGTCTTCATCTCGACGTTTCCAAGGCCAGTGAGTGTCGCAAGCGTAACCCAGATTTGGCGTTGCGGAGGCAAGATGCGTCATGGCGGCGAGTGAGATACCCAAGTGGCTGTTGGAATGCATCGAAAGGCGTAGACCCCAAGTTGCGCAGATGGATGCTAGAGTTTGTGACTTGCGAAGACCTCCCCAGAAGTGATGATCAGACAAGATGACTTGTACAGCGTTTTGGAGAATTGATGGTGGGAGATGGTCGAAAGCAACGACTGCCATGTTGGTAGCCAGGGGCATCGATGCCTCTTTGGCAACAGCAGCCATTCCCTCGATCTCGCCAGCCGGGTCTTCCAAGTACTCAACAATACCGTCAAGCTCTTTTGCGACCCATTTTGAAGTCTCAACAGTCCAAGCAGCGTTTGGATCAAGTCTCAGCGGTAGATCAGGAAAGGCTTCATGTAGAGCTTTGATCGCGGCGACTTCCTCAGCAGGAGGGAAGACGCCTCCCTTGAGCTTGATGGCCTTGAAGCCATACTCGTCAATGATCTTTTTGGCTTGCTTCACCACGCCTTGAGGGTCTAGCGCAGGTCCGTATTCATCATCTTCGTGGCCAGGGTGTCCTCCCCATTTGTAGAAGAGGTAGGCTGAGTATTGAACTTGGTCTCTTACACGTCCACCAAGAAGGTCACTGACAGATATGCCAGCTAGTTTGCCTTGTAAGTCAAGACATGCGACCTCGAATGGTGAGAAGACTTTATCAGCGACCGAGGCGGTAGTCACCATGCCTCCCATGCCATCTCCACCAGTATTGGTGTCGGTCTTGAGTGACTCAATGCATTTCTGGTAGATGACGTTTGTGCTGTAAATAGAAAGGCCTTTGATACTATCCGCTGCTTTTTGCAAGCGGTTTAGATGTGCTGAATCTCCATATGATTCACCAAGACCGTATGAGCCTTCTGTGATGATCTCGATAATGCTGCGCAACGCGTATGGCTCATGTACACCCACGCTGTTCAGCAGGGGCATATCATGGAAGGCCACAGGAGTGATGACAATATCTTTGATGATGCTTCGTTGAGCCATGATTGTGATTTAGTGTGTATTCTGTGATTGTTGAGTCTACTGAATGGAACTGCATTGTTTGAGTGGTGGACTATTTATCCCGGGATCGTGCATGGTTGAGCTGCCATGTCATTGTTGCTTGTGGGGTAAACATCATTTCCTTTGAGTAAACATCACGGGTATCATGCGTGATCACTTGGTGTAGTGCTCCATGAGTTGTAATCATATCCGAATCAAGAGGATAAATCACATCGGACATGTTTCCTTGAAAGATTGATGTGGCTGGTCATAGATCCGCCACGGATAAGCTCTTTATCAAGTGCTTTTCCGCTAACCAACAGCTAGCTGCCTGGATCCCCCAGCAGATGGTGCTGGGCGTTGGGGGTGATATTTTCCGTACAATGAGACCATCAGAATTGATACCCCGCACTTGGCAAACATGGACACTCGGCTTTGGGTGTCGCCAAGCCTGGGGTTACACTGGCTTTCGTCTGGGGAAGTGTGGGGCACCCGCTTGAGCTAATCTCTACAATGACCTCCTTGCTTTTCCTGATCGTCGTCTCGACTATAATATCCAGCCTGCTTCAGCACTTCCACGGCTCGGTCATTCAGCATCAAAACACTTTGAGCTTCAAGTCCTAGAGCAGCAACATCTTCACCATGGCTCCTCGAAGTTCAATCTCCAAGAGCGACATTGAGGTCGGCGACCATAAGGCAGATCACCTTGAAAACACCACCGAAGCCATCGACATCGCCGGTTTTCGCGTCTTTGGTTTGAGCCCTGAAGATGCCGACTTCTACAACAGTTATACAGAGGAGCAGAAGAAGAAAGTCTTCCGCAAGGTTGATGTTCGACTCGTGCCAATGCTTGCACTTTTGTATTTAATATGCCATATTGATCGCGCAAATATCGGCAATGCGAAGATTGAGGGAATGGTTCAGGATTTGGGAATGACAGGTGTGTTTACTTGTTTGTGTTCTGGCGAAGAAATCTGCTAACATCTTGACCTTGTCACAGGCGTTCAGTACAACACCATTCTGTCAATCTGTAAGTAACACCAGCACTCACCGATTCCTTCACTTTGAGCTAACTTTCAATAAGTTTTCGTACCTTACGTCCTCCTTGAAGTACCCAGCAACATTCTCCTGAAGAAGTTCAAGCGCCCATCGATGTATCTTGGTCTCCTCTGTGTCTGCTGGGGTATTGTCATGACTTGCACCGGACTTGTACAAAACTTCGGTGGCTTGATGGCCACTCGTGTTCTTCTTGGTATTTTTGAGTAAGTCTATATTTGGTGACTCTCAATCTCGTCTTGCAGAGTGGGACTAACATCGCAACTCAGGGCTGGTTTCTTCCCCGGTGCCATCTACCTGTGCAGGTAAGCTCAACAAGGGAATGTCGACACAACGAAACTCTCTAACAGTTTGATAGTTACTGGTACCTTCCAAAGGACCTTAGTGTAAGCTACAAGTCTCAACTGCAAATAACACATCTAACTAACAACTTAGACGAGGATTTCGTACTTTTATTGCGCGAGTGCATTATCAGGTGCCTTCTCTGGTCTCCTCGCAGCTGGTATCGCCGAGATGGACGGTGTCGGTGGTATGGAGGGCTGGAGATGGATTTTCCTTCTGGAAGGCATGGCTACAGTCGTCCTAGGTGTTGCCTGCTTCTTCTTCCTAATCGACACTCCCGCTCTGTCTACACGATGGTTGAATCCCGAGGAGATCCGGTTCCTTGAGCTCTCCATGTTCATCAAGCAAGGAGGAGGGTTCCAAGAGGAAACGAAAGTGAGATGGAAGGACATCCGGATGGTGCTTACAAACTGGAGAGTCTATGTCCAGGCTTACTTCCTTCTGTGCCAGTCTGCTCTCTCTTACGGTACCAAGTTCACCCTACCAACCATCACAAAGGCGATGGGATTTAGCAACACGAACGCTCAGCTCACTTCAGCTCCTCCTTATGTCGCTGCTGCCATTTCTGCCATTTGTTTTGCCAAGATCTCTGACCGATTCTTCTGGCGTATGCCCTTCGTCGCCATCCCCATGATCATCGTTACAGTCGCCTACTCGATCATGATTTCTCTCAATGGTGAACTCGAAGCTAAGAAGGGAGTGGCCTACTTCGCTGTAGTTCTTGCTGTTGTCGGTATTTACCCCATCCAAGCCGCTGCTGCGTCGTGGAACGCCAACAACATCGCTCCCTCATCACGACGAGCTATTGGTATCGCTCTGATGAACTGTGTCGGCAATGTCGGTGGCATCGTTGGTAGCTTCATGTACCTGGAGAAGGAGAAGCCTAAGTACTACACTGGATTTGGTTTGTCGCTTGCTTTCGGAGGTACTGGTTTGATCGTTGCCCTTCTCCTGGAGTGGAGCTACAAGATTGCCAACGCTCGCAAGGCCGAGATTGCCGAGGAAGCTAAGAGGAAGTACACTGAGGAGGAGTTATTTGACATGGGAGACAGGTCGCCACTGTTCAAGCATGTGCTCTAGACTTGGGACTGCTTGGATAGGTCGTTGAGTGGATACGGAGTATTAGTGATGGTGGTTAGGAGTCATTCGCATTTTGTGAGCGCTTCAAAGCCAGTGGCGGGAAGCATAGTTGGATTATGATATTATGAATAATATAAATGAGTGTTATACTCAGTTCAAGATAAGGAAGCCCCCCAAATGCTACGCGCCTGCCATGCCTAAACCACATGGAACAATATAGTCAAACACACCTTAACCATCGAGGGCACATACGCCCTTCCGGCAGACACAAACGCCGGGAAGAACACACAGATCCAAGTTCGCCTCACAATCAGAAGGTCCACCGCATCCAACCTGATCGACACAGAGACCCTGTTGGCAAGTAGCGCCAGCTGAATACCCAGCATTTGACTGGCAAGTAAGGTTGTGATGTCGTCGCTCGGAGTCACAGAAGTTGAGATATCTTCGGAAACAGAGGTTGCTTCTGTTGTGGTGGTAGAAGCTCCATCAGCGGATGTAGTCTCGACGGCTGTTGTGGTGGTGTCTTGAACAGCTTGGGTAGTCGTGGTGCCATCGGCCAGAGCCTCAGACGAAGAGATAGCATCAGAAATAGTTGTCATTTGCGTTGTAGTGACAGGAAGCTCAGCAGTGGTGGACAGAGCAAGCGCGGTCTTGGGGCTGCTTGACATAGAGCTCTCGATGATGGAGACAGATGAGCCCAGCATTAACGCTGTGGATGGCAAAAATCGCCAACGCGCCGGCAAGGAATGATGACGAAATCATGTTTAAAAGCGAATGACTTTGGTGAGTTACAGAACGAGCGACAACTGGTGTTACAGTCCAGGGAGTGAATGGGGATTGTAAGAGTTTTTGATGGTCCCCTTGTCCCTGTTCATGAGACTCTGGTTTTCTTTTTGCGATAAATTAGTGGCGTTGTAGGCTTAAGTTATAGGTACTCTAGTGGACGTTAGCAGGGCTTTGGCGCTGATCGTTGAGCCTCGAACGTGGAAGGTCATGCATGCCTTTATCGCAGAATTAGAAAGACGTTGAAAATGAACCTTTAAACGTCTCAAGGAAGTTGCTACAGCTGGGACATTGTCGCTCAAAGATATTGATTTGATTGAGGCAATGGAATTCTTCACGAGTGAAACGGATGCGATGCAATTTGTGCTGTCAAATAGCGAACTTTCCCATGTGAGTTGGCAGATCGAGGCGCTGAGGCCACTGATGGTTTTCAGCTCAGCATGCGCTAATGTCAATAGCTCAAGCTCAGACAAATACAAAATTCAGAGTCAGCCCTGTAAAACGAAATGTTGATTTCCAAGTTAACCAACCTACACTATTCTCGCAAAATCATTTTTGCCGTTTGGGGCTCAGGGGATGCAAAAATCGATTAAATTGAGAGTCTTCGTGGCTGCATTAGCACCTTTGGCACTCCAAAGGCACTTCAAAGGCACCCCAAAGGCACCTAGGCCACTGTGGCAACACCCTGTGGGCCCTGTATCAGGCCGCTACCAAACTCCACTACGAGCACTTGTGTATCGGATTCAGCATTGAAAAACGTCACTGGGCTTGAGACCTTGAGTGAAGATACATATTGCTTGTCTATTGCCGGCTTTATTGATTCGATATCCAATCGCAGGTTATACGTGTTATCTAGCTCATACATAGGTGCTTCAATGCACCGCCACCCCGTTCGATGTCCCATTCATGATCCCATTTGATGTTCCATTCGTTACGCCGTTTGACTTGCCCTTCTCAGCCGGTAGCTTGAGCGTGGCTTCAAACTCCAACATTTCGGAAATTTGTGACTCAATGCTCTTCTTTGCAGCATCCGTGGGCTCCACGTATGGCCTTCTGGGCTTCAGCTTCTCTGCAGCACCCTTGATCCCAGCGGCCTTGGCTGTGCTCAGAGTTGCTGCATACTTGACTGATGCAATTCCAGCCTTGCAAGGCTGCTCAGCGAGCGCCGCCTTCTTGTGCAGAGCCATGGCTTCCTGAAACTTGCCCTCTTTGTAGAGGTTATAGATATGCACGATTGTCTTGGGGACGACGTTGGCGAAGCCAGCAATAGTTCCGTGAGAGCCAGCAGCAAGTCCTCCTATCAAGAAGTCTGACTGTCCACCGTAGATGGCAAAACGCTCCTCAGGAAGCTCTGCCGAAAGCCGTGTTATCTTGGCGACAGCTCCGCAGGTCAACTTGACGCCAACAATGTTGCTATGCTTCTTTGCCAAAGCAGCAATGGTGGCAGAATCCAGGTCGATGCCGTTGCAAACGACGGGGAAGTTGTAAATGACGATAGGTAGTTGACTGTTTTTTGCAACGTCGTCAAAGAAGTTGGTGATGACCTCTGGTGTTGTCTGCTTCCCAAAGTAGGCTGGAGGAAGCAGCAAAACATAGTTGGCTCCGGCATCAGCTGCGTCGTTGATGAACTCCAAGACCTGCTTGGTTGAGTGCCCACCAACGCCGGCCATGATAGGGAATGATGGCCCGCATGCTTGACGTGCTGTTTGTAGTAATGCCTTGCGTTCTTCGCGTGTCAACAGGAAGGTTTCAGCATTTGTTCCGAGCACGACAAGGCCTGCAAGGCCGGTTTTAGAGAGATAAGAGTAATATGCTGCTTGTGAATCGGTAACTAGTGTATCTGTCTCATGGTCGAAGAATGTAATTGCTGGTGCCCAGACGCCGCTTGGTGGAGCTCTATAGAAAGACATGATGACTATAGAATCGACTACACGAAAGGAGATTAAGTTTCGTGTATCGTGTATGGTAGACGTAAATTAGAATGGTGTTTTTGGAAGATTACGGGTACTTAAAGCCTATGGACTGTGGCTTAGGTGGAAATTTGCCTCGTTATCTTTCTTCCATGCTATGAATCCGTGGTCTCCACTCACGGATGAGAGACGCAGTAGTCACCAGTTTCCATTCGCTAGGTCGTCTGCAGACTGGTGAATATGTGCAGTGGTCAGCGGATCCAGCCCGTTTATCCAGATCCGACCCTGGATAATTAGCAACGGGAATGCAATATGCACATGCTACGCCGTCTGGAGTCATGGGGCTTGGGAGCTATCGCGGAAAAGCTAACTACGAGGTGATTGGGAACGTCTTTTTCCGACGAGAGAGAGTGATCATTGCAGATCCCCCGCAAGGCGTTGGGCCAATCCAACGCTACTCCAACTGCACTTGACTCGGTCTGGGCCTGGTTCTACGAAGAAAATACCCGAAGCGGAGTATTCGATTTGCCGAGAAAAGTATGAGGACGCGGGCGGAAGGACGTAGGATACGCGGGGGCTCTAAATCAGGTTGAATGCATGCAGAGATAAGGTAGTCGGTCATCCTGCATGGCCCTACGACTGGAATTGTCTGACTCGAACGGCTCTGTCCCCAGGTCGACTAGCCAGCCACTTGGAATATGCGAGTGACCACTTCAGTTTCGAAAAGAGTCGACTGAAGCCGTATAAAGCAACGGCCTGACAGACGCTCATTATCACTTCTCTGCTGCAAGATGCAATACTTGGGAACTACGAGAGATAATTGAAGATCTTCTTGAAACTCTGAACAACGCTAAGTTGCCAGTGAGTCACCCAAGAATTTATAATCTGAGGATGTCTATTTGCAGTGATGTCTTTGTCTAGTTATGATACGGAACACCTAACTCTTTCTATGCATAATCGTAGCCGCAGCCTGGTGGTTGGGGAATATCAAGGTATCAGCAATGACTACATTCTCCCTTCTGCCAGCAGCAAAGACAATCGCTTCAGCAATATCGTCCGGTGTCAAAGGCTCACAACCACTATCACTAATTAGCTCATGGTTCTTCAACGATCTGGACAGGTGCAAACTTACGCATAGACTGCATCCGCCTTTTCCTTGTTCCCGTAAAATCTAACGACCGAGAACTCGGTCTCCACTTGGCCAGGATCGATTCTGATGACTCTGATGCGTTTTGAGATAAGCTCCTTGCGCAGGCTCTCAGTGAATGAGTGGATGGCAGCCTTGGTCGCACAGTAGATGCTACCGCCAACGTAAGGCTCACGACCTGCGATGGAGCCAATATTGATGATGTCACCGGCTCCCTCGCCGTTGTTGCGCTTCAGCATCATGGGGAGGATAGCTTGTGTCATATTGATCAAGCCTGTGACGTTGGTAGCAAACATGACGTTGATGTCTTCTTCCTTGATCTCAGGAGCCTTATCGACGCCTTTTACAAGACCGCTGCAAGGAAGAGTCAGTCAATCACTTTCTCAATTTGTATCTTAGAGGGACTTACGCGTTGTTCACCAAGACATCAATCTCGCTAAACTCTGCGGGCAATTTGCTCACGAAAGACCGCACCTCATCAGGCTTGCTGACGTCCAGCTGGACAGGGTGCACTTTGACACCATCGCCAACTTCCTTGACGATATCTTCGGCGATTTGACGAAGACTGTCAATCCGTCGTGCTGTCAAGACCAACTTGAGGTTCTTGGGGCTGGTGCGGGCGAACTCAAAGGCTGTGGCCTTTCCGATGCCGGAAGATGCTCCGGTGATGAGAATTGTCTTGCCTTCAAGGCGCTTTGAGACAGCTGATGCCATTTTGGGAATTGTGATATGTTGCGA
This sequence comes from Fusarium mundagurra, assembly GCA_013396205.1. Lineage (NCBI taxonomy): Eukaryota > Fungi > Ascomycota > Sordariomycetes > Hypocreales > Nectriaceae > Fusarium > Fusarium mundagurra. The sequence continues at coordinate 58,496 of JAAOAN010000409.1, read as the reverse complement.
GCGCAGTGATAAACAGTGATAAAGACAATTCGATGTCTGCTAACTCCAGATGATAAGTACCTCTTGTAGCTTCAACAGGTTGACTTTATTCGACTCAGGGAATGGTATGGATCAACGTGGAAGCTAACGCGAGGTACCCCTCATCCGCTCCAACCAGGATCTCCAGCGGATTTGTCACCGGGCACGATGCCTCGGGAATGTTTAGCGATGGGGGCTTTAGGGAGCAAGGAAACGTCAGACCTTACATGGTGTCAAAATAAACTTAGCAAAAAGGTATCCTAAGCTTGTATTAAGTTACCTAAATCTTTCTGTCATTTAGGATCAGGTCTTGACTTTTCTTTCCTCCAGGACACACGTGACATGGATTGCGGGGTTCTCATGAGGACAATTATCCATGTCTCATCCCCAGATTCGCTTTTCCGTCCAATCTTTACCCAGTTTCATCCTCTCTTTTCCGTTCGGTACAGCCTCAGTCAGTTTCACCGCATACTCAGAATTACCTCTGGACGAGTGGATAGACGTGGCTCCAATGACTTCATCCATACTCCCAACACCGTCAGAAGATACCAACAGCATACATGTAGCCAAGAAGCGGAAAAAGAACGCTGAGAGGGTCAGAGTGACCAGGGCGTGCGATGGATGCAAGAAGTAACGCAACCCTAGGCAATTCTTCGCATAGATCGACCGTAAGCTAATCTGTATAGACGGAAGATCAAATGTAATGGCATGCAGCCGTGCAAGTTCTGTACCCGGACAAGGGTCTCGTGCACTTTTGATTCCGCTTATGCCAGAGGGCGTTTGCCGGTAATACCGTTAGCGGATGAGGTAGGGGATGAGAGCATAACTGTGTCGGCTCAAGATACAATGCCTCGAAGTGAGGATACCAGCCCCGCCGATTTGACACAGCAGTACTTGGCAAATGCAACCAGCCAGAGTGTAGAGTTGCAGGACTATGGCATGTCATCTCATCTCATGGAGCAGAGCGGCACGGGCTCGGCCTCGCGGGCTGTAACATCGGTGCAGCAGTCCCCTGAGCCGTCTCAAGAGGATCTCCAGGGCCACTACATCGGTCCGGCCTCTGGCGTGTCATTCCTTCTTAGGGTCCAGAAACGAATGCATCAAGCGATATCATTCTCTGGGCCAGGAAGCATCTTTACATTTGGTGATGCACCTCTTCAAAACCCTGACTATGATCCAAACTTTTGTATGATGCTTCCCAAAGAGGATGCTCAGCGCTTGGTCGATCGTTATTTCGACTTTGCTATGCCAACATACCGCTTTCTACATCGACCCACGATTCAAGAGTGGTTCTCAGAGTTTTATGAGACGTTGGGCACTATGCGTGATCCAACTAACTCTGCCGCAAAAGTTGCGTTGCTCTTCATGATCTTGGCCCATGCTAGGGTTTATATGCCTGAGAATGACAGACCCGGGCCGTCTGATCTGAGGTTAGACCCGCGTCCATGACCGCCTTCCATGCTAATAATTGGCCAGTTCTAGGTATTACTTGGCGGCTGAGCATCAACTGTCAAAAGAGAGTGGCTCAATACGACTTACCAGCGTCCAGGCTCGTCTTCTACAGTGCTACTACCTCGGAACTCAGTCCCGAGTCAACCACTGTTGGAGTCAATTTGGTATCGTCACAAACCTAGCGCTTGCTATCGGGCTGAATCGAAACAAACGACCTGGTGTCATAAGCGGGTTGAACCATATCGAAGTCGAAAGTCGTCGACGAACCTTCTGGTGCGCGTACACTCTTGACGCATATCTCAGTGTATCTCTAGGCAGACCACGCAACTTTCACGATGACGATATTGACACAGAGCTGCCAGCTTGTGTTGACGATAATGACATAACTAAGGATCACATAAACCTTGCTGGGTCAACGAAAGGATATTCGGTTATGCTTGCCCCGCTTGGACATATGAAGTAATGCCCCCATCTAATTTGCAAGATGCATACTGACCTAGTCATTACCTAGACTTGCGCGCATCATAGGCCAAATCCTACGTGGCCTTTACTCAGTCAAACCTATCTCGATCTCCCGACGCTTAGAGGAAACTCAGCTCGTTTCAAAAGCCCTCGCAGACTGGCGAGCTGAGTTCTCCCAGTTTCTCGATGCCGATTACTTTAGTACATCGTTTCTCGTTCCCATTGTGCAACGGCAACGCAACGTTCTGAATCTGACCTACTGGCATGCTATAATACTCACACATCGACAGGCTGTCCTCAATAACTTTGCGAGGATATCACGCCAGAACAGAAGGGGTAGTGAGAACGATGCTGCGACTCAAGAGAGTGTGCAAAGATGTCTTGAGGCTGCCATCCAAACAGTCGGTCTGATCGATGAGATGACCGACAACGGACAAATGTTCAGAGCATTCTGGGTACGTACAACCAATTCCAGGATATCTAGCTCGTCACCCAAGAACAAGATCTCAGACAACAGTGAGGGCAATGAGTATATTGCCCGTATGGGTCTATTGTTGTTCTTTACCTTTGTGCCTCAGGGCTGGAGCTTCTTTCAACCTCTCAACCCTATCACAGTACATCCAATTCTTCGTCCGATATCGAAACTGACTGATGCTATTAGGTTACGGCATATTTTGCCTTCACTGCGGCCATGGTTCTATATATCTACGTTATACAGAAATGGGCGTCACCTCCTGAGACATATAGCGAATACTTTACAGCTGCAGCTCGATGCCAATCACACATGTCAACCATGGTTGAGAAGGGATCATTGTCAGAACGATACTGTTTCCTGTTGGAAGAATTACGGGTTGAGGCCTTACGCCAAGTGAATCGGATGCATCCAAATGCATTCCTGGAGGGGCATGCACAAGACAACGCTTTTCAGTCCCATGTCATGCCGATGGATACGCCGAGCGACAAGACTTCTTATACGGACTTAATGGGCGAGAACGGCGGATTGAACTTTAATGGCATGTCTGGAGTCGATTTCTCCGGCTGGGGCCAATTTGCAAATATGGTCTCGTCAGGCTTGGGTAACCTGGATTCTTTCCTTGATGATGAGGTCTTTAGGGTTTAGATAACAAGGTAAAATATTAGTAATTTAGTATAAAACTAGGTATTTGAGTATAAGTTTAGGTAAATTAGGACAAGGATAGGATGCCCTTTGCCAAGTTTATTTTGACACACTGTATAGAGGGCCGACGTTTTCTTGCTCCCCGAGATCGTCAACATTCCCGAGGCTAGTACCAACTGCGCACATCCACGGCGTCAACCCTTATTATCACTTGATTGGATCACGGAGCTGCTACAAAGGTGGCGAAATTGAAAGATCGTGATGTGGGAGTGCGGGGCGACAAGGCCTGCCTGTTCAAGGCTTCCGGGCTTGCTATTGCAGCGCAGTCTCTTCTCGGCTGTCGGGCATTCAAGGTCACGACCCATGCACAGTACGTTTTCGTAATTAGATATCATTTCAAAAAGAAAAATCGCCTTGATTATTCAAGAGGCCTCAGCCCTCTACTGTCTGTTGAACCTTTGCTGGACCTGACGTTGGTGGCAACTGATGTACTCGAAAGGACTGAGCTCTTAGGCTGCAGTCTTCTCGAAAATACTCAAAGCCGTATTTTCAAACTCACGCCCAAATTGCAAGACTGATTTCCAGTGGGGAGGGATAGCCGATGCTCCATCTCTAGCTCCCAATATTCCTCCTGCGATCGCCCCGTTTGTGTCTGTATCCCAGCCAATGCGAACAACATCCACGACAACATCCTCTAAGCTGCGAGTATCAAGGACCGCAGCGATCGCGAGACTTAGTGATTCGAGGACGTATCCGCTGCACCTGCCTCCAAGTTGAGGTACAGGTCCTTTCGCCGCCATTGCTGCTATGTTGAGGGATTTGCCGAGTTCAATCGCTTTGTATACTGGACCAGAGCCTCCTTCAAGAGTCTCTGCGACATTGAGGCCTGCCTCAATGGCATCCTGAGGGTCGACCTGGTCGATGAGTTTCGATACAATCGTGTTATACGCCGCGCATGCGACCGTGCATCTCTTGTCGTCGTGGGTGATCTTGCTGATACGAATGCTCTCCTCAACCAACTTCTGGGGATCGCGTTGGAACAAGCCGGTCGGAATGCAGCGCATCAAGCTTCCATTCCCAGCACTACCTTGCCCAGCTCCGGCGCGATCAGGGTCTTGCGTCTGCTTATAGCGTCTGAGCCCAGTAGCGGTCGCCCCTCCGATGTCCTCGGGTCGACTTCCTGGACGTCTGTCTGGCCAGTCGCCGTGAAGCCAGCTGATGAAATAGTCGCCAGCGAGTTGCGCGATGTCATCGCCGTCCTTGTAGTCATGATAGGCAAGGAGGACGCCACGAGTCATATCAGTATCATCTGTCGCATGGCCTTGCGACCATCGAAATGGGCCTCCGCCCACGATGTCACGGAGACCGAGAGGGTATTCGCGGGCGATATCCGTATGAGTTTTGAACTCAAGCGTTGCGCCCAGCGAGTCGCCGGCATGGACACCCAGCAATGCGCCGATGATGCGGGACTCGCGGGGCGAAAATTCAGAGTCTTTTTGAGGCGAAGGCATGTTTGTTGCTTGTGTTTGTCTGTTTGTTCATTTGTCTGTTGGCGATTTGATGGTTCAAATCTTATTGAAGAGCCAAAGAGCGGGGGCTGAGCTGGGGCTGAGTCTGTCAGCCTTGAATCGGATCCATTCATTTCTGCCTACAGTAGGCAACGCTGGATGAGTTTTCGCAAGGTCCAGACCAGATTTTGGCTCGAAACCACATTCTTCGTCGTATTTCGGAGACTGAGATTGTGCTGTCGTTGATGTTGTCTGTCGCACAAAGCTGTAGTGAATGAGCCCTCGGAAGCCGTGGGGCACCGGCCACTGAATGACCTCCTACCGCATCAGCTTTCCGTCCACTAAGACATGTGCTTCGCAAAGCTGTCCAACTCTTCCTCTGAGCTCTCCACTCGAAGCACCAACTCAACAAAAGATCAATTTCACTGGCCCGGAGATAGCTATCATTCTTTCGGGCCATCCATGTACGCGGTAGCTCTGCCCTACAAGTGGATCCACGATCGACAAATGTCCTTTAGATTAGTGGCTAGGGTTCTGAAATGCCACTGTGGCAGCAACTAGAATCGGCGATAACACTAATCTCCAGGCGGTTCACACCAACATCGCAGATAATTTCTAAACCCGGGCGATGTCGCCAGACTAACGTTCACTAAGATAAGACCCAAACATCTTGCTATGAGAGAGCAATTAAAACGACTCATCTTTCCATTCTGTCTTCTACAATTCCCCCAAAGATCACAAAACCGTTCATACTCAACATGTCGCCGACAAAAGGTCTCGTTCTTGTCACAGGCGCCAATGGCTTCATCGGCGCACGTACCGTTGAAGCTTTCCTTGCCGCCAATTACTCCGTTCGCGCAGCCGTGCGAAGTCAGTCTTCAGCTTCCAGTCTGCTCTCAGCACTCCCCTCATACGCTTCCTCTGGCCAACTCACGAGAATTCTGGTTCCCGATCTCATGGCCAGGGGTGCCTTTGATGAAGCTGTAAAAAATACGACGGCGATAGCTCACGTCGCGTCACCAGTCGACTTCAACAACACCAATATCGACTACGTCATCGGTTCCTCGCTGCAAGGGACTCTTGGAATTTTAGAGTCCGCTGCCAAAGAGCCTGCCGTCAAGTCGTTTGTGTATGTGTCTTCTATCGTGGCTGTCAGAGGCTGCAAGCCCAAATACCCAGAGAAAGGTTACACGGAAGAAGACTGGAACGACCAAATCGAGGATGCGATCGCCAAGGCTGGCTCGGAAGTGACAGGCCACCAAATCTACGTCGCTAGCAAGGTCAAAGCGGAGCGTGCATTCTGGGAGTTTCGACAAAAGAACAAAGACCGTATCGGCTTCACAATGACAGCTGTCAACCCGGTCTGGGTGGCTGGACCGCCACTGATTCTGCCTGAGGACCCAGAGAAGTTGAGTGAGACCGCCATCGTTCCTTATCGTATAATGAACGGAGAGAACATGTCGTCTGCCGGGCCTGGCAACGGAACGCATGTTGACGTGCGCGATGTCGCACGACTCATGGTATTTGCAGTCGACAAGAAAGAAGTGGCCGATGGGCAACGTTACATCGCTGGAGGAAACAGTAACTTTGGAAACATCCAGGCTTATCGCGACTTGTTGCGAAAGGCTTATCCTGATAGACAGGGAATCATTGGAAAGGGCGAGCCAGGAAAGGGATACCTGCAAGACTATAGTATTCCCAATGGTGGCTTCAAGGTCGATGCTAGCAAGGCGGTTGAAGCAACAGGCCAAGGTTGGATCCCGTTTGACCAGATGGTTTTAGAGTCTGCCAAGGCTTACGAAAGATATTTTTGAAGAGAAGACTCCGTTCCATGTCGATAGCCAGCGGGAAAATTTGGGGAAGGGAAGGCTTGTTTTGTTGAGAAGATAACATGAGAATAGTGCAGATTCATAAAAGGATTCTTAAACTCCTTCGTAGGATACTACCAAGGGACAAAACGAAAAGGTCTACAAGGCATGCTATCTAGGTGATCTGTGCTTCGTAGCTGGTGAATTTGTGGAAAGTATGTGAGATACGGATATATTGCGCCCCTTATGGTGGGTTAGATTTGCGGCCGCTTCTGTAGTATGCCACTCCGAACGACATGGGTGCCGTGAGGCGGTTTTTGACCATGAAGTATGGTCTGTGGGTAAGCAAAGCAAGCGCCGCAAGGCAGAGTGATAAGTTCCATTCACAGGGAGGCCATTCCAGCTATCCTTACTTCCTTCACTAGTCAAAATTCATCAACTTCCCAAGCTTTGCAGTTGTCATACTATCATCATCCATAAAGTATAGATTATGCTCCCTGAGTCTTGATTTGGCGACCCCTGACTTTGTATGTAAATGTCGTACGAAAGAGTGTCTTTGGCTTGTTCCATGGCGCCCTCTGAAGTTCTGCTTGGAAGTCCTTGGTTTTTGATCTCCATGACTTCTCAGTCACATGAGTGGATATGGTCTTTTGTCACTACTTGGGCAGGTCAGAGTTGGATAATTCCATTGTGTCTGCTGCCAGTGAAACCCCGATTAACAGTGGCAGTCATGGCAGCTTCAGCAAAAAGAGGCGAGACGGATAATAGTGAATTTCCCTTGCTCTCACTGACGTGAACTTGCGTCCATGGGGCAAGAAAAGTTAAAGATAAAGAAGAGGATACTGAAATAAACTTAGTAAAGAGTACCCTAAACTTACACTAGACCTGCCTAAACATCTTCATCGCTTAGGATAGAGGCCTTATGCTTTCGTGTCTCTCCTAGCTAACCGTATCTGTTTCTTGTATAAAAATCCTTGTTCGTGACCCTTCGAGCCCAGAATTGTACGGTATTGTAGTTCTGTCCCCATGTTTTCAACAAAGTCAAGATCCTGGTAACTCAGGACCATAAAATGTCATATGCGTGACTATTATGGCTCTTGGTGGTGTCTTTCTGCACTGCCGCTATCTTCTCTTCAGCAAAGCTCAAAAAGGCTTTGAACTGTCGCCCTGGTCAGTGCCGAGCATCCGAACCTGGTACAGCTTCATGTGAATTCATACACAGGCTAAATATATCAACTCTTTTCAAGTCTTGGCGTAAGCCCAAAGCGGCACAGAAACATGCATACCTGCGAAAGTGATAATGGGGATTGCAAAGGCGGTAAAGCATGTGCTCTGGTTGCATCTGATATTTCTCAAAGCATCACATCGACATTTAGACTCTCCTGACTGGCATCGAGTTTTCTGCCTCAGCAATGATAGATTCAATCCATATATTCTTAATTATGCCCCCCATGCTACTCTATCTAATGTTAAACCGTGTTTCGCCGAGATTCATCTTCTAGACCACCTGGCTTTGAGCTGTATTGGGTGTTCGGCCCTCCTGGGAACGAGCCGCGGTATAATGGCGCTCTGTATTGACTGGCAGCAATCTGATGGCACAGCAGAGTCTTTTCTATTGGGCTTCTTCCTTGAGCGATCCACTGTCAGTTTCTTTACAAAGCGCATTTGCGTCAAAGCGTTTCAGGGGTCTAGTCTAGAGTACCATATAATGCTCCACGCCCCGGATGCTGAAGATCCCGTAACAGTTTCTACATTTGGTGACTCTTGGCAGTTCCTATTCCAGCCACATATACGTGATTCATCAAGCTCCCGTGTCATAACGATTGGCTCGCTTACCTACCAGATAGCAAAGCTACCTCATTATGTAAGGCAGCGGTTTCCATTCTTGGTCTGAATATCAAAGCTTCTAAATCCTTCACGGGGTTGCCCCTCTGCTGTGCATTGTGTGCCACGAGAAAACATAATATCCTTGTACTATCATTGTACATCTTTGGGGGCCTCAACTTGTTGTGGGGAGAATGACGGTTGTTATTATGTTTGTGCAGGCTTAACGCCCTGCGCCATATTGGAGCCGACTTCAAGTCCGCGATGACTGCGGCCTTGTGAAATGTATAAATACGTAGGTAAGGACTTCAGCTAGAAAGTCACAGCAAGCTCAAACACCTCACAGTTCCAAGCAGCTTCTTCTCTAAACCACGACCTTTACCCAGTCACCAAGTCCTCCAGCCTGCACTTCTCCTAGTCAATATGCATTTCTCCATCATCATCCCAGCACTTCTCTCCTCCTCGGCCTTTGGGCTCGCCCTGCCCCAGACTGAGGATTCCAAACTCATAAAACGCTTCGACGTTCCTGGGGCCTCTGTGGAGGAGGGCTTCACTATCCCTGAGGATACCCCAGATGGGTTTTACCGGGTTCATATCGACGATGATGGGGTCGCACATCATACCAAAGTTGACATGAACCTTGAGCCGACAGGCGAAGGCGACGATACTTCGTCGGCCTTGGACAAGCGCCAGAGCTGGCGGGTCACCTGTGAGGGCTCCTCACTCAATCGCAATGACGCCGACCTCACGGTCAAACTGTTGAGGGACGGGTGCGGCAGTGGTCACACTGTGCAGGCACGCGATCACTACTACGTTATCTCCGGTAGGGTGGCCAGTTACTTTTGCAACAACACCTCCGGACGAACCACTTGCAGCGCAACGATTGTTCGTCAGCAGATCCAGGAGAGTGTAAGCAGCCGATGTGGTACTTTCAAGGCAGGCTGGGCTCGCTGGGACAATTCCAATGGCCATGTCAGCGTGGGATACCAGAACATAAACAGTCAAAACTCCTTCTGTGGCCGCAATCATTGAAAGAGGAGGAATATTAGAAGGGCCGGGCTTGACACTTGGTTGGTTGGGAGTATTTGAGTTCCGGCTATGGCGACATCTTACAATATCATATCTCTTGCCTGAAACATGCAGAGACCAGAAGATCTTACTCGCTCTTGGGTGTTTATGATACACCGAGGGAGGACAAACAATACTCGAACTTGACCGAACAATGAGTATTCCACGCACCTAAATGATTTAGAATAAAACGCTTTATATTTGAACATTTAGCCACTGCCGTTATCTCTTTGTAGTATAGTATGAGTATCAATCTTTGACCAGTTAAAAATGAGATCTTTCAACGGACGTTGACACAGAACAAGGTCAGATCCAGCAGAACTAGGGAAAGGCCAACGCCGAGTTTTGCCTGTGGCCTCCTACGATGATGGTGACGCGAGAGGTAAGAGAGTTCAGAATGTTAAGAGAGAAATTAGGCGGGGAAGAAATGCTTTTGAATTAGACATAAGAACTTTCGGATTGGATGATCCCAGTACATGATAGGTTTTCCAGTGGATGGCTTCAGCCTATTGGGCAATGCCGGTTGCAAAACTAAACACTCAAATAGTATCCTGCTTGTGATCGTTTGGTGCATTGACATCCCCAACCATGGAGACATTGCACTGATCATTGCCAGTACCCTCTTGTGTCGCCGCCTTGCCCGTGAACCACTCGTGTCATCCATTTTCTTGGTAGAGCGGAAAATCAGACACAGCTATCCTCTTGATCTTTCGTTCATCCGACTCAAGCTTTGTGACATAGATCCAGCTAGAGTAGAACAATGCTTGCCGTTTCCAGAGAAAGGAGAGGAGACATATTGCGAGCAAATGCTTAAACGGCCATTATCTCTCACCACAAGAGAGCCTGGGAAGCTAATTTCATTCTCGCGCTCCAACATCCTTCCGATGACCGCACTCTCGACGTCACTCTTGAACCAGTGTTCGGGGCAAGTATACGCCTCAGGGTACCTCAGCTCTTGCAAGTCCTTTCGGGTTGTTTTCTGGTCGACCTTGCGCCCAGAACTGACGTCTTCTACTGGTGAATCTTGTACCGTGGGAGGGATCGACAAGAGCGGCTCGACATGACGTGACTCAAAAGCGGGCTCTGTCGCGGTGGTGATGGTCTCGGCATTGGTTGGGATGGCTTCCGCGATCTAGAGTATAAAGGCATCATGGGGGCTCGTCATTTCGACGTCGAGTTTGAGCTGCCTGGGGGTCAACAGATGACCTGGCCCAAGGATATGGCTGCTGCTGGTCGACATTGGAGAGGCTTTCGCTGGGCTGTTGAGAATTATGGTGCCCCCAGCGGGTATGTGCCAACGCCTGTACGGGTCTTTGAAGGTTCTGGAGAGGATGCCATCAAGGAGGTGTATAACGTGAAGAACATGAGCACTTTTGGAAAGTTGGTGCTTAAGCATCCTCTGAAATGATTGGCATTTCTCCATTGACATGATAGACAGATGTGAATTGGACCAAGTTCTCTGTGCTGATTTAAGCTTTTAGCCACAAGTCTCAACTGCGAATAACAAATCTAGTTCGCAGCCTGGACGATTGGCATCGGATCGGGGGTGATAGTGTATTATTTCAACGACCTTGGTCCCTGGTATGGTGAAACTGAAGTTCCATACCACTACATGCAAAGAACAATGATAACTGATGAGCTAATAACGCCATCTTGTCATGGATGCCAGCGAAGTATGTCATTTTCAGGTTACGAGGCCTGTAGCGAGAGCTTCTAAGCGTCACACGGAACCTAAAAAGAAGAAAGTTTTGAATGTGAAGTATCGATGTGGCCATCAGCTATATAAACAGACACTTTAAGAGAAACGACCCGACCCCTCTCTTTCCATTTTATCACAGAGATTTCAGTTCGCTTCTTCACGGCCACCACCAACACCCAGAATGAGTACCGAAATCGACCCTTCTAATCAGTCTCCGTGGTACGAGTGCCTCCAGAGCGATCTCTTCTGGGTCTTAACCATCCTCATTATATTCGGTGGCTTCTGGTCAGACTGGCAACTCTTCTTACTCTCCAGGAAAAACGAAGGACAAGATGACACCCAATCCAGCGCGACTCCGCCGGAGCCAGTCTCTGGCATCAACTTCAAAGAACAGATCACCTCGCGCCTTCGCCAACATCTCGCCCTCTTGTTTTGCGCCTTGCCAATCCCTGGCGAACTATCACATGGCTTGGATGTCCTCAAAACCATATGGCGACTATCTGTGTGGCTGGTCCAGTCGGAGTATCCGGTTGACACCAGGCCATTTCTGTTGGGAATTATCATGTTCTCTCCTATCGCTATCCCTCTGCTCGTGGCCTGGTTCGTGGTAGTGGGCGCGGGGTACGCGATTGTCTCGACACAGATTGAACTTTGTGTCGCAGTGTGGAGACTCAAACCTAATGCGCGACCTGATTATCCTCTAGCATGTAAAGAGGAAGTTTAATAGGATCAAATCTTGAAGGGTGAACAGGACAGTGAAGGAGAACTAGCCTCGGCTACACAAGCTACTTTCGCAACGTAACCCTACTCAACCCGTCTCTTGCTCCCCGCATGGCATCAATACGAGATGGTTTGGGAGAAGGATTTGTCAAGTAAACCAGATAAAAGATGACTTTGAAAGGTTTCTGGCGTCACCTCTTGACATGAAAGGTCCCTGCAAGCATGAGAGCAAGTCTCGCCCCCTTCCAAGCTGCCCATGAGCTAGTTCGTGTCTGATAACATTTATTATGTTGAACATCAGGGCTTCGGCACTAATAACAGGAAAGCATCGGGGCTCGATATGCTGTCTCAAAGGGCTTAGTGGCCGTGGAATCTTGAGGACTTGGTCTGATCGACAGCTGCAGGGTCCGACCTTGTCGACATGGGGCAAATGGATATCATCGCGGTATCCAAGGACGCATAAACTTCACACTGTCGTTTATTCTTAAGATATAGTTTGTCTTAATTAGAAATCTCTTTTAATAACTGCGTTAAACCCCATGGCAGGTTGTCAAATGACAAAGTACCACTTTCCAATCCTTCAAAGACTTTCTCATAGATATTTGCTACCTCCCAACTATCCCAAACTCCTTCACGTCGATTCATAGAACGTAATATCATGATCGATCTGTTACGGATTTCGGCATCTATACATGAAGCGCAGATTGTAGAAAGCTCACGAACTAGATGGCCGTCGAAAGCAAACATTGGCCGGGTTTGAGAGTTCTCTAGCGTAATGATCTGCTCAATCTTGCTGAGTATTCTATCGTAGTCACTTTTTGCGAACCCCGTATTGTGAGGGTCTGTATTGAGAAAAGCTGACCATGTTGTCTGGTATAACGACAACACAGCCAGGCGGCGTTTCTCCAGGGTTCCAAATGGATTTATCTGGACCGACATGACGAACAGTTGCATCTTTGAACTCCATGAAAGGAAGAGGGGTTTTATTAGATCGAGGGCATGAATGAATGATTCGGTGGCTGATTGCGCAAGACTCTTGCAGCCAATTCTTTGATCGTCGTTGGGTAGAGTATCGTTGCCAAAGAGGCAGTCGTCGAAGAACGCGTTCAAGGCCGAAAGAGCGTCTTCAGCTTCTGTGATGGTTAAGAAAGGCATTTTGGGATTACTCATATCTATCTCTTGGGTGGTGCACTGAGTGATGTTGGAGAAGGAGGTATCTCCTGTGAATGCGCCGACACTCTTTCCGAGAGAGGAGAACATTGCAGCTAATGTTTTCAACAACCCATTGTTTCCTGGCTGACAGCTCATTCCGCTTGGCGATGTCTCCGGTGATCGAATGGCGCGTAGTGATTCTAGAAGCTGACGACCGGCGCGAAGATGGCGGACCGAGTCAGCATAACGACGGTGCAAGTTCTCGATGCATATAAATATTGTACAGCATAATAATGCGGTTTGTATGTTGGAGGCAGAATTCTCTGCCATGACTGGGCGTATTAGGGCGATAGCTTCGCTGTATTTGAGATTCGCTTGATAGTCGTAGTCGATGGAATGGTTCAAGTTGGTTAGGTTCCCTGGGTATGACGCAAGGAACCGCTGATGGGAAGCCCCCAGTGCACACAGCGCGTGTTTGATGGCAGCGTTTGAGTAGGATAGTGGCAGTATGATATCGTGCCTGAACTCTCTTGAGCCATCAATCATCTCGAGGTCGGGAATCACCCACTCCCTGGTATGGTAATACAGAGCATTGTCAGCTGTGTTGATCATCACTCCGTCTGTCAAAGCTGGGCGTAATGTACTGGGCCCGCTGATCATTTCATCTGACTTCGGATGCAAAGGCAGCTCAAAGGAGGAAGTGCCGCTGATGTAAGGCGGCTCGGGACTACTCTGCGAATAGCCATCGCATGTCCATTTATCTCTCAAGCAACGAAGGCAGGACGGCTTTGCTTCGTCGCATTTCAAGTGGCGACGTCTGCAACACTAGATTAGTCCTACGGCTCGTGCCATTCGCTCTTATCCGAGTAACTGACTTGCTAGAGTAAAAAATCAGCCGGGACTTCTTATGCCGGCCCAAGGTCTCAGAAACTTACCAAGTTTTGCAACCTGTTCTGACCTTGGGAACCTTGGCCCTGGTTCGCTTCTTCCGTGGTTGATCATGAGGTTGTATGGTGGCCATGGTGATCCATTTGTTACGAGAGGGCTAACCAGAGCTACATATCGGGGAGCCTGAATGGACTTATAACATCACCAGTATGAATAGGGCTGTGCTAGCTCGTGATAGTTGACTCGTCCAAGCGTTTGATGCAGCCCCCTTGCCCGCGGGTCACCGTAGCCCGTAAGCTCATTGGTACTGCCGTAACTCGACCCACCATGGGCTGCTGTTTCATGTCGCCGACTCAGCCGAGAAGCGAAATGCTCTTTAGCGACTTTTCCTTTTTAATGTTGAAGATTTCGTATTCTCGAGGGATCTAGCTCGTGTCAGGAGACTACTTGCCGCATATGTACTAATGCGTGTTTGGAGTGACAATCTTGTCTTAATTTATCCCCGCGCTAGTCCTCGATATCCGTACTACAGGGCTAGCCAGCATCACAGCCACCACGGTTATGTCACAGGGGAATTGAGGCGCCCGATGGTGATTGAGCATCTGCACTAACATGGAATTTCACTTCGTCCCATGATGGACCGGCGTAATGGAGTGCGGAGGGTTTCCCCAAGTGGCAATCCCTGTAGGTTCAAGATATGCTTGGAAATATGATTGGAACTAGGCATCTTTTGGATTTGTTACGAAAAATAGAGAGCTATCGTCATGGCTTCACAGTGAAGACTTCTCCATGGCCAAGTCCTGTGGCCCCTTTCTGAGGTCCTCGCGTTTCCCAGAACTGCAGCTCCATCAATATAAGTAGTCGGATCTTGCTGACGAACCAGAATGGCAAATCAACAGTCACCATGCTTCAACTCAAGAGACTACCGTGGTCAACAGCCGCCGTTGCTCTAAAAGCAGTCATTGTTCTCTTTGGCCTCCTCCTTTGCTACCAAGCCTACACCTTCTACGGCGAATGGAGCTGGCCGAAATCTTTTAGTTATGGCACCAGACAAGATCCTGTTTCTCTTGTTCACCCTCATGGTGGAAGGCAATGTTTACCCTCACTGAACTCCTCCCTTCTACGAGAGGCAAAGACCATACAGAATGCATGCCGGCATATGCCTCCATACCCATCCTCAGACGTACGAATTGGAAGAGTCACTGCACACTTTGGCTCGGTTCAGGAACACTACCAGAAGGCGTTACAGACGCATGTGCTTCATAGTATGATCCATGATAACTCCCTGGAGGTCATGTGTGCTCCAGTGGTTGATTCGCTCTGGAACAAACCTGCCTTCATTCTGTCTCTCCTCTTGAGAGAGATGGTGAAGCCTACCCAAGAACGCCTGGAATGGCTATTCTGGGTGGACCGCGATACCCTCATTCTCGATCAGTGTCGCCCCTTATCGAGCTTTCTCTCACCTCACGATGTTGATGAGTCGGACGAAAACGAAGACAGAGATGACTCAGAGCCCGAGCGAAGAGATGAGACGAAGTACGACGAGATACATCTTTTGGTGACGAACGACTGGAACGGCCTTGACAATGGTGTCTTCTTCATTCGGGTCAACCAATGGGCAATTGAGCTGTTCAGCGACATCGCTGCCTACCGATACTACAGACCCAACGTCTCACTTCCATTTACCGAGCAAAGTGCGATGGAGATCATTATGAGCGAACCAAAGTTCAAACCCAATGTTCGAGTTGTCCCTCAAGAGTGGTTCAACACTTATCCTAAAGGGTCGGCCACAGACTTCGTTGAGAAGGCGGACGAGGATGGCTTGAAGGACTATCATGCGAGACGAGGGGACTTCCTACTACATTTTGCAGGTCGTGGTAGAAGGGATAAGTTGATCAATGAGTGGACCGAAATGTTGGGGGGTACTAGAAGTATATGGCCGAAAGAAGAGGTTCAAAGGAATGCGACAACGAGTATTCGGGGGTTTTGGTTTGGGCTTTGAGCCATCGAGCTGAGAAGCGATCTGGAATAGCTTTTATCAGTATACACAATTAGATTTAAGAGCATTTTTGCCATCAGTTAATAATTCTAAGATCTAAATAAGCACGTGTTTACATTATAGAAGGAATAAAGTGGTTTGCATGAACTCCTGCTGCTTCTGTAATTGCCCTGGATGCATTTCTGACAGCCCCTGGCCTCGAGGTACATGTAAAAACAGACAGTGAGAGTAGAGAACTTGAGCCCTAACGACAATCCAGTTCGACGTCAAATTGACACGGTTCCGTGGTCTAGTTGGTTATGGCATCTCGTTAACACCGAGAAGGTCCCCGGTTCGATCCCGGGCGGAACCACGTTTTTTGTCCCATGTCCATCGGTGATACGTATTTTTGCCCCGGTTTGATATTGAGGACATTACCCAGCAGGGTGAGCCATTGCTGAGCGGTTAGATGCAAGGTGAAGTGGCAAGGCATTTTTTTGTATTGAAAGCCCACGAAGCATAAAAGAATGACCTGGACAGCCGTGGCTTGAGACATCTTCCACCAACATCTGCCTCGCCCATACCAAGCAACTGATGAGGCTTGCCTGAAAACAGGACAATGCAAACGCTCGTGGAGAAGAGACGTATTGCTTCGCATTCGGGATCTGCAATCAGCCTGCCAAGGCCGGTCCATTTGTTACGGCTAGACACTTAGTGGCGCGAGACGCACGAATGAACGTGGATTTGTATCGCTAAGTCCATGGCGTTCAATAACCATAAAATTAAGCCTTTCAGCCTCACAGGGGAAGGCATGCTGCTAAGCCATTTGCGACTCACCAACTCTCGTTAGATTCAGCCCTACCATTAATCGTCTTTGTCTTGAGACCATACCATGCTTCATCCGGCAGCCAGAAACGAGCTGGGGATGCGTGACATGGAAAGTTCCCCTTGGAAGGACTCACACGATGAAAATGAGGCTGAAGAGCTGAAAGCCATCAAAGGGCACACTGAATTTGGGCTGCAAGTGGCTGGCTGCGACGATGGTCTGGGTCCTTGGCATCTAACCACGAGTATGTACAGTACCTCGTGGAAACGACGGCCAGTTTTGAGTATTTAATCCAAAGATATATCCTACTATCACCAGATAAATCACCATCCATTTATCAAAACCTACTCAACAAGGTTCTGCAATGAAGGCCTTTTCATTTTCCATACTCCTTAGTGCCATTCTCTCTCGTACTGATGCTGCGGAGCAGAAGCACATCGATGAAGCCTGCAATGATGTTTCGGGAATCATCGGATGTAGTAGCATTGTTACGTACCCCGACTACGTGAAAGCCATTTTTAGTAAGGCAACGCAGCTTCCAACTCTTTCTCAGCTAACATCAATTACTCAAGGCGGCGGTGTCCAGATTGATGCAGAAATTGTGCCTAAAGACGTGGATATCTGCACCGCTGTCAGCGAGGCACTTGGCAGTCCCGACTTTGTGAATAACGCAGAAACGTATTACTCTTGTCTCTCAAATGTCATTTACTGGGGCGCCAGATCGGATGCGAAACCCAACTACGATGGTCAGATCAATGCGCACTTAACGTGGGGATATCTTGACTTGATATCCAAGGATGAAACAGTACGTCAACTTGATCGTGCCCTATACGTCATTCTCTGACCGTTCTAAGTGTCTTTCCGACAATGGCTACAACGTAGTGACAGACAGAACATCGGTGGTTAGGAACCAGCTTGCAGCAACAAATGGGTGGACTATCATTCGAGCCCCTGAGGTATGACGGCCTATTG
Source organism: Fusarium mundagurra (assembly GCA_013396205.1). Taxonomy (NCBI): domain Eukaryota; kingdom Fungi; phylum Ascomycota; class Sordariomycetes; order Hypocreales; family Nectriaceae; genus Fusarium; species Fusarium mundagurra. The sequence continues at coordinate 41,004 of JAAOAN010000409.1, read as the reverse complement.
GCACGGTGTTGTCATTGTATAGCCACTAACAAAGTTCAGATTGACGTGGCAACGTACAGGAAGCTCGCCAAGGCAGTCATGTCCTGCTATACAGGAACGTGTGACGGTCTCAAAGTTCGTCAATTTTTCGCCAGCTACGTTCAAAACTCATACAGCGTCACCGAAAGCGATTTCGTCAGGATGCTCAACAAATGGGTTTCCTTGTTCGATACTCTCAAGAAAAAGACGACAGATGTTCAGACCTATTCGAAGCAAGTTCAAGCACGTCTCAAGACTGTTTCCGCCAAGGTCAACTCAGTTAAGGCCAATGTCTGCAAAAATAATGCCTGTAAGGGATCGACGCCAGCCAGCGCGTTCAAGAAGTGTAAGACATAGAACCAAGGCATCGAGCATCAACTAATCATCTATAGATGCAAGCACGATTGCAACAGTCAAGAGTCTGCAAGGCGTTCCTAGTGCTGCAGGGAAGTCACTTGCAAACATCCCCAAGATGAAGCAGATTACACAGAATGCCATCAAGTACACCACAACTCCGGCGGATGAGGCGTACTATCTAAAGTTGATGAACGAATATCACATGAGCTCCTTGAGAGACGTGATCAAGGCCTTCAGGGTGACTCAATATTTTCCCCAGGCAGCAGATGAATTGAAGAAGCTCACTGGGACTTTCAACCTCATCAGCAACCATGCAGGCGCCGCAAAGACTGCTGCTACGTCTATCAATCAGATCCTGTCTGTCAATTGGGCTAAGAACTCAGAGCTTTCCAAGACGGCATCTGGCCGCAAAGTCCGTGATGGTCTTATCAGCATCCAGAAGAGCTTTAGGAATGATCTGAAAGGCCCCCTTGATAATCTCATCAAGGCCAACAAAGCAGTAGAAGACATCCTCGTTCAGCTACCTCTCCGGAAGAAGAGACTTGAATTTTCGTCTGGTGGTGTCTCTTACAGCCGCTGGATCGAGGCTAAAATGCCTGTGCCGTGCAAGAAAGAGAAGACGTATACTAAGACCATTGGGGGCTTCTCGGCGACTATGATCTACAATGAGGTCCAGGCTTGTGAGTTTGGTCCGCAAAAGGTTCCATTCATTAAAACTGTTATTCCATATATGAAGTATCGCTTTGTTTGATACCTTGTGGACCTTTGATGGAGCGTCGTTTATTAAGGTTTTCACAAGGTGTATGGGCAATTCTTTGGGGATCTATGGACTCATGCAGACCAAAATAGGCTTTACAGAGGCTTTAGACTTAGGCGAAATATGTTGAAGCTGTTTTGTAGTAAACTTGTTACTCTCTGCCCCCAGTGTCTGCTGGTATGTGAGGGAGACTAAGTCCAATACCTCGTAACCAAGGCATGATCTCGATTCTCCAATGCCACTCGTCAATTACTGGCTAGTCGCGGCTTAGCCCTAATCTTATCTTTCACCGCTGTCTTTGCTTTTCATCATCTCCCATTCTTTTTGACGTCCCGTGATACCCTATTACCCCATGAAAACACCAACCCCGCAATCTGCTCCATGATCCGGGGAGATTCGGGGCGCTAGTCCGGGCCGGCTGCACACCTATTAGCTAACGGTTTCCTCCACAGTCGAAAAAAGTCTGAGTTTTAACTCCTGCACTTTGACGCCACTGCATATGGAAATTAATGCGGTAGTAGTCATGGGTTAACTATTACCTAAATGTTGAGACGCGGGTCGAGAGAGGGGAAGGGGAGAAAATTCTGCAAGATGCAGGGAGCAAACAGGATGTATCTATAAAAGGCCGATCATGCCAAGTCTTGAGGCTCAAGGTTCTTACTAGCACCAAACCGTCTGATAATATTTGAGAGCCTGTGAACTATCAAGAAGCTGTATACCATTATGGCCACCAAAAGCATCGAAGAGATCCGCTCTCACTCACCCAGCCCTTCGGCTCCGGGTCTGGGCCAATGCATCGGCAATCCTGTACGTCACCTACCGTGTCTTCTTCCCAAACTACATCTAACGGAACTGAATAGTCCCCACTGGCCATGGGAACCTTCGCCACTACGCTTCTCACTCTGTCTTTGTCCATGATGGGCTTCCGTGGAGTCGAGACCCAGACGATCTTCATTGGCAACCTTTGCTTCGCCGCTGGCCTTTGCATGTTTGTCTCTGCTCAGTGGGAGATGGCTCGCGGTAACACCTTCGGCTACTCTGCATTGAGCGCCTATGGTAAGTGACTGAAATGATTCTCGAGGTAGAAGCTGTGATCCAAGGCTAATCAATTCGCTAGCTGTTTTCTATGGTGGTTACGGGGTCATACTGTGCCCATCACTTGGTGTCCTTGACTCTTATGGCGGACCGACACCCAAGTATCACAACGCGTTGGGATTCTACGTTCTGAGTGAGTCTCCATTGATGCTCACATTGATCCGGCAGCTAATCTTCCTGTAGTTTGGGCAGTCTTGACACTGTTTTTCATGCTTGGATCAGCTCCCATGTAAGAGTCCTGACATTTTTTGATCTCCAGAAAGCTGACAAACTTTAGTAATCTGGTCTCCTTTGGCATTTTTACCACTATCTTCTTCTGCTTCACCCTTGACGCGGCCTCCAACTTCGCACATGCTGATGGAAAAGTCGAGGTTGCAAAGAGCCTCATGAAGGCTGCTGGTGCCTTTGGCTTTGTCTCCGGTCTCTTGGGATATTACAGCTGTGCGGCCGCTATGTGTGCTGATGCACTTCCATTTGAGCTGCCTTGCGGTGACACATCAAGATTCTTCAAGAAGACTCGCAAGCAGTTGTAATTCCTTTGGGAGCACATCGCAGGGATTCATGATACAGTAGAGATATGAGGCCACGATATTATATACATAGACCGTCTATCAACTGTGATGATGCTACCGAAATCTTAAAAACAATTCGATTAAGCATTAATGGCTAAGGAAGTTGAGCCACTATCCTTTAGGCCAATGCGTCGTCCACCGGATATCTCATCCTCCTTGTTGCGGCTGATCTTAGCTTCACTGGATTGTTGATTCAACACCAGCTACCAGCCCAGAATACCACGTGAAGGTGTCAACCATCATTCTGGTGCCTCCGCAGTGATGCATCATCGGCAGTTGTTGGTCGAAACAACGGTAGAAATACTCGAACTCCTCATAAAAGGGTCACCGTGAGGCTGTCTGTAACAGGTAGGCGTAAGCCTTGCGAACTGTTCATCTTGCGAAGCGCTCTCCATGTTCCTGACGGATGCCGTGAGGCGGAATACCCAGTTATGACCAAAATAAACGTGCCGTACAGGGGAAAGCCAACACTCTCAAGTTTGTATTGCCCAAGGATGGATGTCGTGTTTCGGGTTTGTCAGGGAATTTGGTGAAAGATCCAGTTCTGAATCATGGGAGCCGCAAGGCCTCGGGGATATCGTAAGGCCTTGACGGTCGCTCAAACGAGACGGTAGTCGTTAGACCCGTTGTGATGATTTTTGGACCCTCGAACGGGCTTCGTCAAGAGCCTTTTTCACGGCAGGGTTCTTGAGTTCGCCGCCAAACTTCTTCGGGAGTCGGTCATCGTCGAAAAGTGAATCCTCCTACAATGAATTAGCAGACATTCGAGTGAACAGACCAAGCACGTACAATAAGCCACTCTGGCTCAACAGCTGTGACTAACTGCAGGTACTGGATACCAGGGTAGTACACCTCGAGGCATATGACCCGTTGGCATTGTGAGTCTCTGCATTGAAACAGGTATACCGCATTGTGTCGGTTGCCGTAAGGCCAAGAGGTCAAAAAGTTCAATAGTCCGAATAAGCTGAAAGACATTTTGCAATAAAGAAAGATGCGTATGAAACGGTGTGTTCCCGAAGGATTGAAAGCCGTGAGGCAGTCCACATGTCGAGTTGCTGACAGAGAGCCGGTACGATACGTTGAATTGGTAAGCCCGCTCCAAGTTGGCTGCCGTTAGGCAATGGTGCTGTCGTAAAAGATAATGTCGTTGGACAACGGCGTTGATGAGAATATAAATTCAGGGATGAGGCACAAAAGACCGACGGATCAGGAGCTGGAAGTTCCTATGCCTCTGCCTCCACGCCCCCTTCTACCTCCGCGGAAACGGTCATTACTACCGCGACCTCTTTGATTGATTCCGCGGGTGCCTTGACCCTCGATTTTCTCATGCAACGTGATAAACTCGGAGGCCCTTTCCAAGATGCGTTTGGTTGCGGCATCACTGTGAGGTATGACCTCAACCTTCCCATCTTCACCCTTGAACTTGAGTGGCGCAACCTTCTTGTCTTGCCAATTGGGATCTCCGTGCTCTACCCACTCCTTCTTGATACTTCGGCCGTTGGCGGAGAGTGAGCGATCCGATGGCCTCGAGAGCCCGAAGAGCAGGTGTCGGTAAAATCCCTAGGAGGTATGAAATCTTGAGATGCAGAAATGGGGGCCTTGGTCTTTTCGTCTGCCTCGCCTAGCATTTGGCCCTCTACCCAAGCCATTTTGTCCCCGGCACGAGAGAGCTCTGTCTCGCGAGGAAAGATCTTTGCGGTGCCTTTATAGGCTGCGCTAGCCGTGAAGACGTCGTTGATCAACTCGAGCTTCCGGGGGTCCCTGGCCGTTGGCGGGATGATTGGCTTCGCCCTGGGATACCATGGCGCCTAGCCATCGTATTTGTAGGCGGGCAAGTCTTCGGAGTCGATATTCTTGAATTGTCACTTTTCACCGACTCATCTTTCCACGAGAATTCTGACTCTGGTACGATCGGCTGCAAGGTTGCTGGGTCCCGGAAATTGCTGGGCACGAACTCGGATTTTCCCATCATCATCCTCGACAGCAAAGGAAGCGAACTTGGCATCCCTTTCTCTCAAATCCTTATCGCGTCGCAACAGATGAGAAAGAACCTTTTCTTCGACTTGAGAGACGTATGGGAGTCCTTCTCACGCCAGTCCTCGGGCCATCCCTCCTTTCGAAACGGGATGCTCATCACTCGATCGGGAGCATTTGTTGATACAGGCGCGGCGTCAGCCACAGCACGAACTTGGGAGGGATCTTCGAGCGACAGGTTCTGTTGGGCCTACAAAGACATGAGTTGTGACTGAGATTGCATTTGTGCTGTACTCACCGTCGTGACTTGCTCGACAAGGTTGATATTGTCACCGTTGAGAGACGACATTTCTCATAAATTCTCAGTAGGGATAGGCTTTGACAGCTGAAGATATGCTCACTTCTGGTTAGGAGATTGAGTTAGATGATGTTGAAAGAGGATTTTCTAAGCAGATGTTTTGTGCGTTGGGAAAGCCGAGGTGTGAAAATTGTGAGTTGGGACAACGGTGGGATAAAATCGGCAGAACAACAAAATCAATTCAGAATCATAGCAGACTCACAATGAAGTAAATCAAGAATAATGGTTTGGTCAAGTGTGTCGCTGGCGCTGGCACTGACTGACAGCAGCCACCCGCTGGTGTGACGCGTTGCCATACAATCTACCTGCAAGCATAACGCGTACTTCAGAAATTCTTTCATCGATTCGTGGGGTTTTGCTTTCTTCTTGATTCCATAGCCAAGGCGCTTCAAAATACTCGCATCAACGCAGTGCAGCAAAACACAAAAATCTGCGATCAACACACAAAGTTACGTCCTTTCGGCTCTCATTTCGAGACACTCAGTCAAAAGTACAAGCATTTCATAATTTCTGGTACGAATATCTTTCTCGAAATCGAACCCTCCAGGTATTCGTACTGGCAACCAGAAGCGGTGGTAAACTGAAGAGTCATGGATGAGATTCCAAGATCCTCTTTCGACGATGGCCGACTCGTCTTTTAGGCGACATCCCGCTCGACGCCGAGAAGCAGGAAATAGCCGCCTTCGTTCATGATCAAGGCTTCAACAGCGCAGTTTGCATTGGCCAACCGAGTGGTTTGAGCTTAGTGGATGGAAGCACCAGGGCTATTACATTGTGGAGTTCTCATCGCGAAGTGAGGCAAAGGAGGCAATCAAGAGACTCCCAGATGACGCTTTCGAAGGAAAGTATCTTCAAACAGCCATCCCCCAGCGTCGCAAAGTAAGTACTTAATGCGCTTCTGGAACATGGATCCAACAGTTTCTAGCAACCAAGCTCCCAATCCCTCGCATCAGACCTTCCTGTCAAGGCCACCCACCATCACTAAAGCCCGAACAGTTTTATCGTGTTCAGGAATCGCTTCTTTGAGTAGGGCTTGCGAGTCGGGAGCTCCACGCGCGTCAAGAGTCCAGATTGTTCCGCTGGTTGATCGTAGGGCTGATTTGACCTTTTCGGTTACATCTGTATCGTTGTAGTCCAAGGACTGCGTTGCACCCAGCGTCCTCAGATATTCGTGTCGCTTGGATGATGCAACGGTTATGATGGAAGACACTCGCGCTGCCCGGGCAAACTGAATAGCAGCCATGCCAACGCTTGTCGCACCGCCCCAGATCACCAAAGTTCCCTCTGGGGCAGCGACACCCTCGTCGGGCGTACCCTTAGCAACACTCGGTGGTAGCGGGAGGCCGATGTCGTTGAAAAGGCCAGTGGCCGCTGTCAGCCCTATGTACTGTTAGTTAAGAGGGTACTCTTGCTTTTGGTCCATTTCACAACATTACCAACGATAGAAAGGCCGGCAGCGTCTTGGGGCGGTAAGTTCTTGGGAACCTTCCAGGCCCACGATGCAACAATAGTCATAAATTCATGGTGCGTTCCCCAACGCAATGGCGGGTTTTGCCCCCCAGAAAGTACTCCAGCCACAATGTTGCCTGCTTTGAAGGACGTGGAGGCAAGGGTCTTAGACACGAGGACCTCGCCACAGAATTCTGTTCCAATGACATAGTTTCTTCAAGCCAAAGAAGTCAAAAATTTTGGTATCAGCGGGGTTGACGCCCGAGTACAGAACTTTAATAAGAAGTTCTCCTTCTTGGGGTTCAGGGAAAGGTACATGGAGAACGACAACCTTGCCGTCCTCGTCGGCATACAACGCTCTGCTGGTTGCTAGTGTAGAGCCCATGATGTCTGAGAGTATTTATAGAAAGATGGTGCTGTGCTACAAACTCAACGAATGATGGTATAAATGATTCAGTAAAGGTCACATCAAGATCTTTTTATAAAGTTTATCGCGTCGATCTATGCCTTGATCCGCATTTCGCACCATCAACTCCGCCGGCTATTGTACAATGTTATGGTTTCATTCGCTGCTTTTGATACTTGGACTGAATGCCACAATAGGTCTGTCGCAGCACGTACGTACCTAGAGGCTCTGTTACATTGAACCCGACACAAGGCAGCCATTGCCACGAATTAACTTGCTAGTCATAAAGTTAATCTTTAGGCTTGTAAAACCTACCATTCAGATCAACTACTGCAAATCCGAAAATTCATTCGATACCTTAGTCGCTCGACATGTATGGCATTGTAGTTGTCAAAGAAGCACGGTCCGTTGGCTCCAGGCTCCACAGATTGTCACCGCTAGCGCTCCGCTGGAACATGTCACTAAAACCAGTTGATCGCTGAGCCTACAAGCACTGAAACAGACTCGGCGGTCGCCAGTCGCTTTCTGTCAAGCATGTTCCACCAAAATCAATGGCCGAGTTATACCCGGCACAATCAATTCTGGTGCCTGAATCAATTGATCTCTTTGGCTCGAGAAATTGGTCGTTGTTTGTTGACATTTATATCGTAGCCTAGCAGGCAACGACCAAACAACAGCCTCTTAATGAAGGCTTCGGCCTCAACGCAGCAAACATACGTAACACAGCCTCAAAGAACACTTAATTCCTTTTACTCCATCAATATGACGCGTAATCTTTATATTCCTCTGGAGATCGTCCTTCAGATCCTGGAAATGGCAATCCCGCCCGGTGAACCCAATCGGATTATTGACGTTGCAACCCCCCAAGTTCAGCAGCTTGTCACCTGGACAAGGGTATGTCGCGCGACGTATGAGCCGGCGATAAGGTTTCTACGGCAGCACTGTGTACATCTTGACTCGATACCTCGACTCCAGAAATTCTTGCACTGCCTAAACTATTCCAAGGCTTTGGAAGTAGGCGGCGATCAATCATCTCTCCCCAAAACCATCCCCCTTTCTGCAGTTTCATCCATCTATCTTGGACTTAGCCTGGAGGAGATTCAGTCTATACGAGCCACCGCACTTGTCAGGGATGTCTTGCTGGAGCTAGGTGGCTCCGTTCGCCGATTGATCGTTGATCTGCCGTTTCGCAGAATCGCTATGCAACATAGCATCGATGCGCATATTGATCAAGTCTTCTCTCGGGGTCTGCAAGCGTTGATCAACCTTGAAGAATTCATCACCTTAGGCGGCCTGCCTTCGTTAGAGTTCTGGAGGAGTGAGCTCAACGTCAGCCAAATTTGGCCCAAGCTACGAAAAGTCGCTGGTTTCAGCATCAACCTGAGTGACGAAGGACTTTGGTACAATGTTGCACTACACCGAAACATTGAGCATCTGGTTATTACAAGACCTTATTTGCTTCGTGTTCAGACTTGGAACATCAAGCAGTCTATTGGCAGCGAACTTTGGAACCCAGAGTTTGGAGGTGACTCGACCTATGCTCGGCCCTTGAAGATTGTCATTGTCAATCACGAGTTTAGCTCACCTATAATTGATACGGAAGGCGGAAATATTCACGACCCGGCTGGGCTTCTTGATGTCTCGCCTATTGAGATACCAATGCACGCCAAACGGGTCGATTATGTCTGCCGTGAATGGTTGATCAAGGCTGCGAAAGAGGATACGCTTTGGGGATACTGACGTATAAGCGTGAAGGATATGATAATAAGAACTTTATTGATGTCACGGTCCCGGGATCATCTTCGCCAGACCACTATTCTAGGTAACAACAAGATTTATTCAAGTTCAGTATATCATAGTAGGCCTTTAGACTAGTTTATTTTTGCTTCATGGCTACATTTCCTGTTGTGTATCATCCCTCCCCGTATGCTCTGCGCTGCAATTGTGACCACGCTCTATTCAAGCAATGAAGATGAAAGTCCAGTGGAGCCAACTCATCTCTCAAACGATGCGTCAGCTCATACCGTTTATCCTTGCAGTATTCCCGGAAAGACAATACCAAACACAAGAAAATTTGGATATACATCGTCCTGTCGTACAAAGTCGTAGTGGATGTCCGGCTCGCTGGACTTGTTGTTGATCATTGCCTCATACTGTTTGATTCGAAGATATCCTCCGCACGAATTGATCTTGAACCTGGCGTAGATTTTCCTTGTCATGGAAGTCGAGATATTTGCACCAGGCTTCATTGCCTCAACCAAATGATATGGTGGCTGTTTCGACGGCGTTCTTTCGATATTGCCAGCACCCACACGAATCGGGGCATTTATATACACCATACGGATAAACGTTTTTGGACCCTGAGCTAGGTTCAGAAGGTCCCGGAGCTCAAGGTTCAGTTTCCCTGGAATTTGTTGCGATTATAGAGGGATACGGCTAAGGATAAATGTCTTACAGTGGGATCTTGAGGGTCAACAGAGTGCTGAACATTGTCTTCTCTGATCTAGTCCTCTGCCGTCCAAGTCAGCGTGTACCCCAATTCAGGAGTCCTTCAATCTATTTAGATACCGTTCCTTTCAAGTAGATATTCCTGGCGCTCTATTGGGTCCCTCTTCCTCTGCAAGGCACAGACTCTTTGCCTTCTAGAACTAGCTAAGGTCATATTATCATCCTCTAAGAACAAGAAGTTTGACCCTGCCTCTGACCCATGAAACAACCAGGTTCGTATTAAGTTGGCTATTGCCTCGGATCTCTGTCAATGGAAATAAGTCTCGACAGCCAGTCAGACAATCTTCAGAGGTAGCTGCTCTCTTCTGGTAATACAGCGCATTGACACAAAACCCTGAGGCAGCAAGCAACTGAGCGAATTCGAGTCTTTCAATGCAATTTAGCGTTCTGTGGCGACAAGTGATAATATTCTACCTTCGTTCGACGATGGCCACTTATTTCAGCAGCGGAAGACAGCGGAATAGCTCCGCGCCTCATTCATCCACCTACCCTACAAAGCAGTATCAATGCGCAATTTCAGTGCTTAACCCAATATGAAATATGTTACAATATGTACTGATTAAAAATATCATCATTTAAATAATAAGCCTTTTGCATTTTAGTATTTTCTATATTATATGTTGGCTTCTGTATGTAATGTTTTGTTTTCCCAGTAGCTAAGCAGTATCATGCAGCAGTTAGCCTGTTAGTTTATTATCGCCAATCTCAACAGCGATAACATTTTAGACTCAATAATATTAAGGCTTTTAAATAGATTTAAAATAACAATAAAGTGATTTCTTTAAGAAATACCTCAGCAATGCTTTGATGCGTGAATCTGGATGCTGCAGCGATCTAGCTCCTCATTTGAGCACCCACAATCAAGGAAACAGGTCGCGTGGCCCAATGGCAAGGCGTCTGACTACGAATCAGAAGATTCTGGGTTCGATCCCCAGCGTGATCATCCTTACAACCAACACCTCTGTGGCATCTCACAACAGGCATATCTTACAATGAGTCAAATAAACAGCTTGCTTGATGTGAGAGGTCCCAGACAAATAACCCTTTTGTCTCAACAGACGCGACTTTTTTTTCTTTTCGTTTTTGTCGTCCATTTCACCTCATGAACTTATTATGTGTTGGTTGTCCATTATTCATCGGATTCCATTTGACTGTTTTCTGTCTACTTTTTCCGCAGGAGTTTTACCTTCATCTTCTTCAGGCGCCGACTCTCAAATGCCTTAGTGACCCTCCAATTGCTGACAATCATGATGAACACAAAGAAAAATATGAAAAGCCCTCCAATAAGCGGTACAATTAATGTAAACACCGTCAACCCGTAGCTCACATCCTGGAACGCCTGGTTCTCGACCAACCGATCAACACCCAATCCGACCTGCATCGCCGTGAGCGCGATCACGACATAACCGAGAATACCAGCAAGCACCGAGAAATTGTCACGAATGAGATCGCCGTAGACTGTATGCGACGCGACTCGTGAGTAGCCGCGCAGCAAATATCCTTTGCGAAGCGCGTAGATTTTGTTCAACCTGCTTAATCGCAGCTCTCCGTACCAGTAGCGCGGATTGACGCGATCATAACGGTGGTTCTCGAGAACCTGAGCGGCCAATACCTTCCAGCCCTCCCATGTCACTTCCTCAGGCAGTAGCCCATGCTCCTTTGCGATGCGAAAGTCGCTCTTGTATGCGATGAGTGCAGCGTAGGAGAAGAGAAATCCCCGTGCGGAGGCATCAATGTTGCCTTCCGTCACGTCGAGATGGGCTGTGTCGCTGATGTTGCTGACCCAGAAGTCGGGATCAAGCAGATAAGCCGGTAGAGGCTTGAGAAAAATGCGGTTTCTCCACCAGATCATGTGCAGCTCAGAGAGCTCGCTGATAATGATCTCTCGTGAGATGAGCCGTTGGTGATGAAGTGGCCGGGGCGGCATTGGCCGACCGCAAGCCCAGAGCCATTCTTGCACGTCATTGAGGCGCGAAACCGATAGTTCCCGCTCTAGGAAGTTGGGGTCCGATGTAGGAACGACAATGTCATCGTTGAAGCGGTTGCTGGCAGGGAGGAGACTATTAAACTCATCCTTGGACTCCAAGCCATCGCTGAGGAAGTCCTTCTGTAGGATGCGGACCGTAAATGGCGGCGGTGGACTAGCCATAGTTAGATATTAGATTCAATGATCACGGCGTAAGATTTAAGTCTCTCAAGGAGCATAAATAGAGAACGAATGCCCGCCCCGCCGATGGCGAGTCTCTTGCTCGCGTAACCAGAGAAAACAGTGGAAATTAAAGCTGACTGACCCTTGCTTGGTAATGGTGATAAGGCTGGTAGGCAACCCCTGCTCTCAAGGCCGATAGCACCATCCATGATTGGGCTGTAAGCGGCGTTCCCCATTCACTTTGATCACACGGCCCGCTCTGTGCCCACTGATTTCACTTCGGGAAAAGGGGACAGGCCGCTGCGCCGTGCTGACGGTCCAATTTCTTTAATTAGGCACACCCTGCATCTCAGCCCAAAGGAGCAACCAGACCGGGCAGTGGCACCATGTAACGATCGATGAGACACTAACGAGGTATCGCTTGTCTAAGTGCTTACTCTGGACAATGAATGTTAAGTACATAACGCCGAGTTCAAAGCTCAGCAGATGCTGACATACATAGACTAACTTAGACCCCCAGTAAGCCAAGAGGTGGGGGCCAAGAATGAAACGGGAGCTGTAGTGGCCACTACCTACTCCTCCATAAGACGAGAATTAGGAGGCGTGAACATTGTCAGATCAACAACAACAACGAACGTCGAGTATAATTTTGAGCGAATTGGCCAATATGTCACTTCGTCGGACAGCAACGCGACGTGGCGGCCCTCCTGGGGCTGCTCCTAAGCAGAAGAAAGGCTATGAGAATGTCGAGCAGGGGATCAAGCAGCTCTATCCTGACCCAGACTCGACAAGAAAGACGGATATGGAGTAAGCATCAACAGAAAACATGATTACCGAAGCAATTGACTCACCAACGCGTTAACAGTATTGTCTTTGTGCCTGGTCTTGGAGCTCATCCTTTGTTGAGCTTCAAATCGACTACGAGCGATTTTAATTGGGCCAGTGAGGAGGGCATAGCTCGCGACTTTCCAAACGCCAGAATTCTTCTGTATCATAGTGAATCCTCATGGACTGGTTCCATCAAGGTGAAGCAGTTTCTCGGTAACCTGGCCCAGACTCTGCTCGAAGGATTGAAGATGAGTAGAGAGGTATGTTTCCATGTCTTTCGGCCTAATTCAAAGAGTTTGACCTGACAAGCACCCTAGAACATGGCCATTCCTCGTCCAATCACATTTATTGGCCACAGCATGGGAGGACTTGTCATAGCCAAGGTATGGTTCGTCGTTTTGACGCTGTCTACTTATTCTGACTTTGCCAGGCTATCTGTATCGCTGCAACGAGACAAGATCTCTTCCCAAACATGTTCGAAGACATAGCCGGTTGCGCATTCTTTGGAACGCCATTCAAGGGCGCTGAAGCAGCTTCTTTAGCATGTATGCTTTCCTCAGTTGGAGAGAAACTTGGCCATGCAACGGCATCCAAGCTCCTCGAGTTAATGAGGCCAGACGACGAAAGCCTGGCTGAGCTTCGCAAGGAGTTCGTGAGACTGGTAATCAAGACAACGCCCAAAATCGAGCTGTGCGGTTTCTACGAAGAGCACCCTACGACGATCAAGGATCTGTCTGGCATGCCCCAGTTCTTATCGGCGCTGAGCATTCCGATGCCCAAGAAGTATGCAGAGTTTGTCACGAGAGACTCCTCCATCTTGGATGGTGTGATGGAGACGATGGGTTTAGCTGCGAACCACCGAGACTTGGTCAAGTTTGATAGCTCGAAGGACGAACGTTACACGCTAGTCCGAGGGCCTTTGAAACGACTTATCAACGGCTCACATCTTCGAGTCAAGAATCGACACAATGCAACAAGACGCACCGATCCAGCGACTATAAACCTTGCTCTACGAACTCTCGAAGGTGCATCAGTCCAAAGCAAGAGGGAAAGCATTGCTCAGAACACAACCACTTCCCCATGGTTCTCGAAAGAACCAGAATTTCTAGGTTGGTTGGCCAAACCCAACGAGGGCGAAGACAGTTCGCTTGTCAAGAAAGAGGATTGTCTCTGGGTCCGTGGCCGTGATGGTCGCGGCAAAACAAGCGCTGCGTTATCAGCTATTGAGAAGATCGAAGAGTTGACCAAGGATGAGGAGGTTTATGAAGAGGAAATTACCGAAGAACCGTACACAGGCTCATCGCGAAACTATCTTTCATACTTCTTCTGCGACAAGACGCCCGATTATGGAACAGCTGAGAGTTTGTTGAAAGCTCTCATTCGTCAACTCCTGGAACGGCAGGGGCTTCTGGCGACACATGCCAAGTTTCTTCTCAAGAAGAAAGGTCGAGAAAATCAGCCTCTTTTGACAGTGGAGAACTTATGGCAGGTCCTTCAAGATATCCTCGCTGACGATGTATTTATCGGGGCGAGGGTATACTTTGTCATCAACAACATCGAAACCCTCTCTCCAGATGCTGTGTCTACAAACACTCTCTTAACCCTGCTCAGCTCGGAGGTTGAGCATGACGGTACCGGAAGACGCCCACTGGTTCGATGGATGATCACAAGTGGCCAATCTTGGGACATCGATCGGGCTTTGAAGAGGGATACCGTCCGATTAGTTGATCTTGAAGACGCGAAATATGGAGATCAAGTCCAGCTCGAGCTTCGCAGGCACGCGCAGAACAAGGTGTTGGAACTAATCGAGCACAAGAAGTATAGCAGAGCTCTTGCGTACTTTGCTAGCAGTGTTATCGGCAAGCGGGCTCAAAACACGCAGTGGATTGACATCACATGTGATCATCTCGAGGAGCTTCCCCAACATCAGAATGACCTTCAAGTCCGTCGTCTTCTCGAAGTCATTCCACAGGAATTGGATGCTCTGCTCAGTTCTGCATGGCAACAAGTGTTTGACAACAACCGGGGTAAGGCCGGGGAGATCAAGGAAATGCTCCGTGTATTGGTCCTTACTTATCAAGATCCAACTGAGGCTGAACTTGGTCTCCTTGCCGGTCTTGATTCTTCGCCAGAGGAAGTTTCAGAGCTACATGATCTGGTCCAGAAGTGTAGACCCCTGATCGTACTGAAGGAAAATGGCCTTCAAGAAAAGACGGTGTGCTTCACTGAACCAGTGGTCAAGACCCATCTTCTTGAGCATGCACACGTGCTGCTTGGTCTCACCAGCGAAGATATCAAGCTACAACATGGGATCCTTGGTTTCCGAGCGTTCAGTCACATTTTAGAGATCTTCGACTTTCCGCTCTCCGATATTCCTCAGCAAATAGATGGAGCGGTGGATGAGGTTGCTGGTGCTATAGAAGCCAGTCCAGATGACGGGGAGGGTGTTGCCTCGGGAGAAGCGGAAGCAAACGACCAAGAAGTTGCCGAGAAAGAGGATGAAGAGGAGTCTGAGAATGAATCCAATCACGACGACGAATCTCAAAACGACAACGCCTCTATCGCCTCGGAGGAGTCAAGTGATGGGGAAGATGAAGAAGATGAGGTGGATGAAGACCCTGAAGCTCCATATCTCAAAGACATAGCCCTGGCCTATGCTGTTACGCACTGGCTACCTCACGCCAGCCAAGCGACTGCTGATCTTGCAGAAGCACTGAGTCTGGAAGAAAAGTTCTGGCAGGCGGATTCCGTTATTCGACGCCGTTGGTTGACCGAACACAACCGACTTACTGGCTCCTTTGCCCATTACGCTCGGGAGAAGCTGACTGGACTTCATGTTGCTGCTGCGATTGGATTTAGAAACCTAGTCGCGGCTTTGATGGATCACGGTTTCGATGAGGACAAGGCCGCGATGGATTCAGACTATAATACGCCGGTAAGTGATGGCATTCCTCGGAGACCAAAGAAGATGAAAAGTCTGAACCACAACGTGCATGAGCTGACATGATTCAGCTGCATTACGCAGCCGCTTTTGGGCATGATGACATTGCAGAGGAGCTTCTTGACAGAGGCGCCAGCATCGATGAAGGCATCAAGAGCCATCTTATAACTCCTTTGCACAGAGCAGCAGCCGAAGGAAACGTCAAGGTTATGAGTAAGCTTCTGCAACGGGGAGCGAACCCGAATGCCAGCTGTTATGCTTACGGAGGTGTAATCTGTGCGGCTATTCAGTCTGGAAACACTGACGCTGTGAAGCTTCTGGTAACCCATAACGTCTCGCTCGTCACTCAGGATGATGAAGACGAAGACGAAAAAGCCGAGGACGAGAACGGCGAGGGAGAGGCTAATGACGAGGAGAGTGAGAAGGATGAGGGCTCAGACTCCGATGAAGAAGAAGAGGAGGAGGTTATCACATCACCTTTGGCTCTAGCAGCTATGAGAGCCGACCTTGCAGTGTTCGAGTTTCTCATCAAGGAATATTCCGACAAACTACCTGCTGAAGAGTTCGGTATCGCCCTCGTCAAAGCAGCAGAATACGGTCGATTTGAAGCATTCTCGCGGCTGTTCCGTGGATTTGAGCACAACCAGCAGTTCAAACAGGACGCCCTCGATGGAGCATCTTTCGGGGACCATTGGGCTATCGTCTCGTTGATCCTGGATCACTGTCCCGGCTTGAACTGCGACAAGACCTTCCTACAAACCGCACAGGGACAAGATGGCGATGACGAGATTCGTATCTTGGGAGCTATGTGGGAGTATTCTCAGGGCAATATCTCGCCCGAGGCGCTGGATGAGTCCTTATACGAAGCCACAGACTTTGAGAATCAGAGGACGGTGGAGTTGTTGTTGAGATATGGAGCTAACGCGAATGCAACTGGCGAACTGTAAGTCTTGACTGGAATAACAGAGAGGTACAGCAAGCTAACTGTGACTTGCAGATACGGGAACGCCTTGACAGCAGCTGCCTTTGACGGAACGATCGAGATAGTCAAGCTACTTCTCGATGCTGGTGCCGATATCAACTCCGAAGACGGATGGGCTCTCCAAACTGCGGCGGACCAAGGTCATGTCGATGTTGTCAATCTTCTCTTGGAGCGTGGGGCTAATGTCAACGCAACCACGACCAATACCAACATGCCCAAGTGTACCGCATTGCAAGCGGCTGTTGAGTCTGGCAAAGGAGATATTGTCGATATTCTCCTCGCGCATGGCGCTGATCCTAACCTTGGAGGTGGCGAGTTCACTCACCCCATCATCGCTGCGGCTAGCAAGGGTGAAGAAGCTATCTTCAAGAAGCTTCTGGAAGCCAAGGCTGACGTGACGGTTGTCGGAGGAGAGTATAACTCGACTCCTCTGACCTACACAGCGATATATCTTCGTCGCGACCCGATTCGCCTGTTGTTGGACGCAGGTGCTGACATCAATCATGCTGATAACGAGGGAGACACGGCACTTATCCTTACAGCATGGAGCGGTGATCATGAGTCGGTTCAGTTTCTGCTTGACCGTGGCGCCGATGTCTTGGTCAGGAACAAGGCAGGTCTCAATGCACTGCAGAAGGCGCTTGAGGCGGGCAGAGAAGAATGCGTCAAGATCCTGACCAACCACATCTCAGATATCATGGAGGCAATCAGGGTTGCGATGGTTTCTGGCGATGCTTCCATCACTGCAGTGATTCGAAGCGTGCAGAACCAGAAGCAGGAGCTCAACTACGATGACCCTGACCCGAAGCCGGTGCACGAGGAGAGCAGGAGGAGTTCAATCTACGAACCAACATCGCCAGAGGCTCAGGCTCAGAGCGCTGGTCCATCTGTCAGTTTTGCTTCTGAGAAGATCGTGGTGGAGGATACCCCGAGCCACCATATCGCATCACCCATAACAAGGCCATCTATCACACCATCTGGCCCTTCATCCAGCTCTTTCGCAGACTTGTACAGCCCTGCTCAGGACATGCTCGACTTCACTCCAAACCCATTGTATAAGCGCCAATCTGAGCTGATCACACCAATGAACGAACAGTCAAAGGGACCTATAAGAAGGAAACCAATCACGGGTGCTAAGCCTCCTATGTACAGACCGTACCAACCTGGCGGGGCTGGAGAGAATGTGCGACACTCGACTCCTCCTGGATCGTTGGCGAACGCATTCCAGGCGTACCAGCCGATGCAGCAACAGACTCCTCCGCCGGAGAATCTTCCGTCATTTTCACCTCCGGAGCCTTTTGCGCCGCCGAGCCAGACTACGCAGGATCCTGGTTTTGTGCCTTATGCGCCGCCTGGACCTGCGAACTACGGACAGCAGAATCAAGAACCGGTGAGAAAGTCGTCGCGGTCATCGTTTATGGGCATGAAGGTTCCATGGGCAGATAACCGGTTTGGCTAGAACATCAATTATGAGGGATTAATATAGATGTATAGTTAATCGCTAGAAAATTGTAGTGAACTTTCTCTTGCTATTGCTTTGTGATCACGTCAATTGCCCAGATTGTGTGTAAGCATTTGTGGCGATGCGACACTAACATCAACCCGTGGCTTTCACACTGAAGCTTGTTAGTCAAGTATCTTTCGTGTCTAGCTGAACAAGGCTCGTGTGAACAGCTCTGATGGCAATTCCAACCTCAATGGTTATTTAAAAATGTGGAAGACGAGAAGTGTCACATTGAGGAAGCTGGATTCGTAGCTGTAGGAAAGAGCTTTGTCCGTGGAATCGAATGCGAAAGGTCGGGGAATTGAGTGAGCCAAGATTGGCGAGTGAAACGTCGGACTTTGGAATGTCCGAGGTGCGCAATCTGCAATCGCTCGAAGGATTCAAGTCGAATCTATTGCGTGAGTCACAATTAAAACGAAAAGAGATTATAGAAATGATATCTTAATGATTCGAAGTGACTCACCTGCCGAATTGCCATAATGATGCTGCAGATGAGCCGGTAGCCGTGTTATCCATTTCTTATCGTGGATTTTATCGTCCGCTCAGCGCGATAAAGACAGACCGTGACGGAGACTCTGCCATCTCGAATAGTGACAATTATTGATGGACCTCTGTCAGAAAATGGATGAGTGAGAGAAATCTGGATTTCTACCAGTTTACTTCCGGACATCTCATCAATTAGATCCAATCCCATGAGTCAATTCCACGATAAGCCCAGCTCTGTCGTCATTGAAGCTTTTGTCATCTTGTTCGATTTGTAACATGAGTTGATCCGAAATTGGTTAGCGGCCGTTAGCTTAGAAATTGGTCTGACTGCTGCAGCTGCTGTCAAACCCATCCTCCACCAAAATCTGCTTATGCGGACGGCATCGTTGTCCGAGAGGATTACAAAGGCCTTGCTGACAGGCGCAGCAAGAGACCGAACACCGAGCACGCAGCGAAAGATACAGAATAGGCATGTCGCAGATAGATACATCAAAAGATGAATGCCCGGTGGTCATATTAAATAGAAGCAGTCTTGCCCTCAGTTTGAGTACAATAAACAAGCTTCAATCACTTCCAAATAGCCAAGACCATCTCTTGAATTGTCTAAAACGTCAAAATTTCAATCTTACAAGCCCAAAATATTACAAGCAGTGCTTCAGTAAAGATGCGACACTCAAAGAAGATGCAGGTTGCTGATGGCGATGGTGAGCCTCTCAATGAAGGGCCCTGGGGTCCAGACTGTTAACAAATGCAGATCATTACACGCCCAGCAAAAAGTCGCAAACTTCAAGAAAAGGCAACGGATCTGGCAAACAACTCCAGCAATTATACAGATTATATGAAGATGCCAGGGACATTTACGACCAATCCGCCCTGGCCAAGACAATTGAAGACATGCTGCGAACAAAAAACCGACCGCGCATCACCAAGATTGTTTCGCTGGGTCTGGGCAGCTTGTTAGACGCTAAGGACCAACAGCGACGCATCAAACAATTGGTCGTGCTCGTGGCTATCGCATCTCATCTAACGTTATCAACGACCGATAAGAGCAAATTGAGAATTTACGCCCAGGACCCGACATTCACAGCTGCCGACGAGACCTTTCTCCAGAGCCTCGACATCTCTGTATTAAAGACACCATCAATTGCAAATCTAGGGGAGGCTGGACGGATGATTGACGAGGAGACACTTGTCTACAGCCCATTCCTCACGCTTGAGACATACAAACTTCTCTTATCTTCATCGCAATCCTCAGACGGAACAGTAACAGTCAGAGCACCAATATTGGTCAGCGACGATTTCAACGCACTGAGATTAAAATGGGACAAGCGCACGTCGGAGCGAAAGGACGTAGAGGGGTTAATTCAGGGGGCACGCGAATATCGTCGGCGCGCGGTTAGTGGGGAGGGGTTCTGGACGCACGCTGATCGCCCATTTCCCATGGCCCTGTACTGGCGGAACTCAGATTCTCAACCCCGGGATGTGGGCGCTGCCCGAAACGCGATAAGATCAGAATCTCAATCTTCATCTCCCTTCTCGCGATTTGAGCATCGCGCGATCCCCATACATGCTTAAATCATGTCTAACGGGGGAAGACGTTCAAGGGAGTCATGATTGATGAGGTCTCAGATCTCAGGCACTTTCCTCTTCTCCCTCGCGTCAAGAGGAATTTCTGATACTGTACCAAGAATGCAAGGAGTTCGGATCGGGGCGAATAAACTGGATGCATTTCAGCCTTAAAATGTGGTCTCATTAGCGATTGTCATAGCGTTAGAGTAGCGATGAATATTTTTTACAGTAGTCTCTGGTTAGACTCATTTGACATTTTCTGCTGCTTGATAAGGATCATCATGAGGTCTCCAACGTTTTCCTGTTCCTGCATGTGCTGCGAAGGCCGGTCGGGCACTAATGCCAATAGCTTGGGGAAGATGGCGCACCTGAAGACAGGGGCCAGTGCAGTGACAGAAGAAAAACGTCCATCGGGCGCCTGGACTGAGTTAGACGCACGCTCAATGTTGTAGAAGCGAGATGGCTTCTCAAACTGATCATTGAGCTGGCCAAGAAAAGGCAGAGACGTGCAATTGATAAGATCATATAGACAGGTTTGCCGTGGGGATTGACAATTTTACTGTGATGAGAACGCCCCGAATGAGTTGGTATGAACTTATGAAAGGGCCAAAAGCAAACGCGAAGCTTCATGTTAATGACGTTTGGCGGCTCGAGATGACCGGGGCAAGGGAAGAATGTTCACCTCAATAATCACATCGCGAACTGATTAAACTCCAGGTCGGGGCCGGCAACTTTATAGCAATCACCGACGCTCCATCTTTCTAGCAACCATTCATCTTGTGCTCAGACTTAAATCTTCAAGACTGGAGATTTGTTTCAAGAGATCATGAATCGCCTGCTTGGCAGGCCCTGCGTTGCTCTCACCATGATCATTTGGTGACAGCGATGTTTTGGCGCTGTAAAATTAAGCTTGTCCGTTAGACCACCGCTGTGTAGCGCTCGTCACGCTAAAACGGCGCTGAGTCCAACCCCTGATTTTAGCCTCTGGGGCTGAGACATCGTCCAACAGTAATTAATTCTAGGCGGGTTTAGGTCGGCGATAGCGCCATGCCCAGGTGGAGTCATTTTTCCTTCTGGTATTCTTTTTTCCCCTCCCTTGAATCAATAATTCAGCAGACCAAGATCTTGGCAAGCCACTTTGACCCTTTTTCCCTAACCTAACAAAATGGGCAGAGGTACCTGTTTGTGGCGATATGCCAGCGATTTTAATCAGTCCAATAATGTGCAACTGGTGAGGGAATGGACTGCGTGCAAGGGAGGGTCTGGAAATTCCAGTGGCTTTTTTTCTCCTTTTCTGCGCATCTAGCACCGTTGAACTCCCTGGTATATTATAGGCATGTCACAACGGAACCCCTCAGTATTGCCCCTCGACGTCCTTCGTTCGATCATTCATTCATTCATTTAAACACTCTTTTGAAAGCGCAGGTTCACTTTTGGTCAGTTTTGTTACTGATCTGAATCAATCTGCTTCCTCTCTCTCAATATGACGGGCGCTCAAGATGGTGCTGGCTGGTTCCGCCAAATGTTCAGCGGCGGATACCAAGAATTGCCGACGACGAATGTCGTCAAGGATAAGACTGAGACCACTCAGATAATGCCGAGGAGGTTCTTGCGATTGTCGACGAGAGGTTTTTTGCTCGTGCTGGCGGCTATTCTTCTCATTCCCACGTTTCTGGCTCTTGCAGCTCTAGAGGTAAGCGACGTCGCAATCGCCGATGGGATCCCCAATTGACTGACGATTGCAGGGCCGACAATACCTCTCCGATGGAACGGCCGATGTATTCGAGATGGGCGGCGAAACTCAAGATGCAAGCTCGCCTGTCGCTTCACCCGCCTCACCTGTTTCCCCCGTCTCGCCCGCTGGCATCCCCGTCATGGTCAACCCTCCCAAGAAGGGCGGCAACATCTTCAACCGCCGTCTCGTCATCCTCCTCCCAGCCAACGCCCCCGGTGTCAACGTCTGCAAGGCCATTGTTACAGCGGTTGCCCTTGGATATCCCGCCCCCGTCATCCTTAACTGGGGCAAGAGTGGCTCGCATCTCGCCAAGATCGCTGGTGTCCTGGATTACCTTGACTGGAGCTCTCGTCAAGGTAGTTCCAGCAAGGACCATTTGAACGAGGATGATCTTATCATGGTCGCCGACAGCGCCGACTCTTGGTTTCAGCTCCCCCCAAGTGTACTTCTCTGGCGCTACCATGCTCTCAACGAAGAGGCCAACGAGCGTCTTCGCGCCCAATGGCCACACAAGTCCGAGATGCCCATGAAGCAGACCATCATGGTGTCCGCCCAGAAGAGGTGTTGGCCTCGTGCCAAGTCTGGCTCCAACCTGCACTGCGATGCTCTCCCAGAGTCTCCTCTCCGTGAGGATCTCTACGGACCCGAGACAGACCAAGACCCCAACCTGCGCATGGTCGATGTCCGACCCAAGTACATCAACAGTGGTGCCTTCATTGGACCTGTCGGTGACATGCGAAAGTACTTCCGTCGCGCCCAAGAGCGTTACGAGCTTGGAAAGGCTGAGCAGGGCGACCACTTCTACAGTGACCAGGGCTTCTTTGGTGAGATCTGGGGAGAGCAAGAGATGTGGCGCACATGGCGACGCGAGCTCGGCGATGCCATTGATCCCTCTCACAATGTTTCTACCATGGTCCGCGATCAATTTGAGTTCCATGTCGGCCTCGACTACAACCAGACCATCTCCATCCCCACTGTCTTCGAAGAAGATGATGGCGATATCTTGACACTCAACAACCAGACTTTTATCGCTGAGAGATCTCGAGAGCTCGAGATTGAGCCCGTTCGTCTGACTGCCATCCCCGAGGAGATTGCCAATGCGACAAATCCTCTCTCGCGCATTCTCTCAGAAGAGGATCGACGCACATTGAACTGGGGCGACATGACCTTGTACGCCGACTTCTTCACCACCGCCATCCCCATCAACATCCATCACAACGCCCACATCAACAACCTCAAGACCCGAAGAGTCTTGTGGTGGGACCGCATGTGGTTCTTCCCCTACCTCCGACAGCTTGTCAACACGCAGCTCACTCAGCGCCGACAACAGCCTCTGGGCAGGGTCGAGATCCCCGAAGGCCGGGCTATCTACTGGGGTCTTGAGGCATACCGAACCATCAGGCGGTTCATGCCTGCTCAGCGCGGTATGGTCAACACCGACTTTGACACCGTTTGCACGTCAAGTTGGGCCAAAAAGGAGAAGCAGAATTGGTGGGATGTTGTTTTCCAAGATGAACAGGGACCATTGGTACTCAAAGCGTGATTTTAGGTCTTTACATGGGTTATTTGGTGTATATTAAATGTTTAGAAAGGGTTAATCATGGCAATTCTTGGGTTTGAGCGAGATTTGAGTATTTTATTTGCCATCCAGTGATTAATAGGTCATAATGCTTCATTATCAACTCCGCCGTGCCGTCAAACTATTACCGTGTACAACCCTTTATGATTATGTCCTTGGTGGGAATGTCAAGTGGCAGATTGTTATCGTAAACACAAACCTAGGCCACCACTATTGCTCAAACATACTGATGTTCTGTCTCCGCCTCCTAGACGTCGACTGGACTGTCCTGCCCTGGGTTTGCTTCCTCGTAGTGCATCCTCTTGACAAGCCTGAAGTAGCCAGCAGCAAGAGCACCACCAAGAAGAGGTCCGACCCAGTAGAGCCAGTGATAACCCGGGAAGTCTCTACCACCGACAGCGCAGCCAAAAGACCGCACAGGGTTCAACGATCCGCCTGTAACAAAGACACCTATAATGCGACCGTCAACAGCGTGCCAAGAAGTAATAACAAGGGAGGTTTCCTACCTGGAATGAGGGCCACAAAAACAGAGAGGCCAATGCCAATTGGCGCGAGGAATGTATCGCGAGATTTCTCTGCTGCAAGCATCAAGACGACGAAGACCAATTGAGCTGTAAAGAACATCTCAAGAAAGACACCTTGTGCTATCGAAGTATTGGGGCCGAGCGTAGTGTTTGCCTGCGAGGCGCTTCCGGGGAACATGGCTTCGACGAGACCACCTGCGCACATTGAAGCGATGAGCTGGGCTGGGAATAGGTACAGCGCTCGCATCCATGGCAATTGGCCAGCGAGACAGAGACCAAAGGTGACCTACGGGCAGAGCCGTCAACACAACAAGCTTGTCAGAGAGTGTAATAGCTTACCGCAGGGTTGAACAATCCACCGCTGATTCTGTAAAAGGCCCAAACGTTGACCAAGAGGGAGAAGCCGTATGCCATTGCGATCCAGATGATGGTGTTGTTGGCCAACGTGCCATTAGGCCCGGTGGCAGGCTCTTGCAGAACAGCAATAACGTTGCCAGCATAGCCAAAGTACAAGAAGAAGAAAGTACCGACAAATTCACCAGACGCCGCTACCATGTGAGTGCCGAATTCGCTGAGATGGGTTCTCTGCTGCTTATGGTGTTGGTGGTGGCCATTGAAGCCATTCGCACCTTGAACTTCAGCAGCGTTTGCCATTTTCGCAAGGTCGTGAATTTTCGCGCGCGACGACTGGTTAGTTTTCTTAGAGGCCTGGACCCTGAAAGGAAAGGATTAAGCAGAAAGAGGAAATCTGGTGTGAGTGAAAAACAGGGAAACGCAAAAAAGTAACGGGGATGGTGGAGGTAATAATGGTGTAAACCCGGAGAATGCTCAACGGCTGACGTAGTAACTACGGTTTACTCCCTTCTCATCACATTTCAATTCTTTTATATTGGCGTGGCTGCAGTTATGACGCACACAAAGCTGGCCTCTGTGAGACTGCTGCGCTGCAAAAGTGTCAAAATGACAACATCAGGATTGCAACGGCCACAGGCAATTCCACAGCTGACATCAAGCCCGTCTGCTTGGCACCTGTCGAGTCTCAGACTATCGAATCGGCAATGTCGATTATTACCACTTCTTTATTGGACTAGCCGGGCTAGTCGGACTTTACGTCCGGGAATGAAGATCACAAAGCCCAATGTAGAAAAGTGTGCAGCCAGTCTGGCGTCGTACTAGACCGTTTGGATCAGGCCATCGGACGATCGCTGTTCAATCTGTCTTTTGCAAACATCACATCATATGCAACCAGCCGCGTTTGTCGACCAGGGAATTGTTTATAAAGCCGAGCTTTGGTGCAACCTCTGATCGACCGCTTCTTGGCGTACCCATCTTAACACGGCAACTGGGCTGTGTCCTCATTGTTGGTGTCAACAAGCTGACAAGTCCGTGCTGAGCTGGGTGATCTTGAGTTGCTATGACTCCAGCTGGATCACCATTTCGCGCTTGGGGATCATCAATACACTGACGTATACTAGTCAGCTGAGGGTCTCTGCATTTGCAAATCTGTTGATCAAAGAATACTGCCAAGGAAACAAAGGGCCGCCAAGTATCTAGACCCCTCATAGCGCGGTTGTGATCTCAACGGAGTGGCAGACGATGAACGAATGTTCCTTGGAGAACCAAAACTCAATACTCCCTTCCATCTTCGAGCACTTCCAGTCATCGCCGCTGTGTGCATGGTCCGATTCACTTCCAATCTCGACGTGAACGCCCCGCACTATCGCCGGTGTAGGTTGGACATGACAGTAGCACAACCGCCGTGGCCTCATATACGCTTTCGCACGATAATGACCGAATCTACAGTCCCCCAAGGCTCTTTTGGCACCGTTACTATAGTCAAATATCATACCCTTGCATTCAAAATTCTCGTCTTCCAGAACCTGAATGCCAGTCACGTCTTTTAATGGCGCCACGGAAAGATACATATGCTCGAACATAAGATGAAGGAGAGGATCCATATTCGGCCAGCGGTTGTTAAACGGAGGTAGGCTATCGTGTTGCTGCTTCCGCGGATATGTTCCGAATACAGTAGCTGGTCCGACATCTGCAACATTGTGAATGAGCAGTTCCGGACTTGACTGGCTGAGAACGATATCTCTGTGTTGCCTCAGATGACATGGGCCAACATAAACATCTCCGGCTAGCTTTGTACGAATCTATCTTCATTAGTACTGTGAAGTTAACCACGAAAGGAAGATGTCACCATGAAAAAGGGCTTCTGCGTTGTGGCCGCTCCACCTTCAACCTTCAACCGCATCGCGATCGCGGTTATTTCTTCGTCTTTCGGCATCGGTAGGTAAATCCATACGACGCTTTCCTTTCTTTTCGCAGGAAGGCGGTGAAATGTTTTCGTTGCATACGGCCTCGTATGTGTATGAGCATGTATTGCATACAGCTTACTGAATGAGAAGAAAAACGTGAGGCCCGTTACACTGCGTAAGTTGGTGGTCTTGAATTGCATGGACGGTGTCACACGGCCGTAAAAGTCGCAGTCCTCAATACCAGGGGGGCTGGGGGTATCCCAGATGTGAAACCCCAACAGAGATGCAGGTAGCTCAAGCCGCAACACGTGGAACTAAGTGTACTAGTCAGTTCGGATCGTTGCAATATCCAGAGCGGCCTCATCACCTTCAGTACAGCCACGACATCCTGAAAGTATATCGCAGGGGCAATGACAAATGCCTCCCTGTCCGAACGACCGGGTTGGTATGGTGATTTCGGCAACCGTTCTATCTTACGTATCCCCCTGTGATCAAGAGTCAAGCGTACTACTAGCGGGCAGTTGCTTGATAACACAGCAGCATAATCTCCTCGTGTCCAAGATAGGATATTACACAAAGGTATCGAAGTAACTGGTGGAGCGGCATCGGGCTGTAAGCGGGACAATTCCCGAGCTATGCTGAGAACATGAATGTAGCGCCAGAACGTGGCCGAATCGCTGTACTCTTGCACCATCTGGATGAGCTCTGTTGGTAGGAACTTGAGTAGTCGAATACCGTAAGCTTCTGCTTTCTCGCGGACAATTTCGATGTCAAGTCCTGTTTCACGATCCAGCTGAAGCCTTGGAGCGCGTTGCCATAGGTTCCTCTTTCCAATTGTTATCCACAATCTGTCGACCGCCTTGTCGATTTTGCAGTGTTCTTGGAACAGATTCAGGCACGTAGAATGTAGGCCTACAGCCTCGGTAGCATCTGTGCATCGGCGGCAGCTCGGTGCCCAGCAGATGACTTTGGTGCCAACCCTGATGCTCCGAGAGTCGGGGAATACCGCACGGTCTAGACAAATCCCTGATTCTGGGTCAAGACCGTCACCTAGCACTACGAAACTTGTGTTAGCGGATGGAAGAACATAAGAGTAGGGTTGTCAAAACTAACAAGTCACAAAGCTCACGCCAACCAGCAATGCTTTGCTACAGATACCGCATTGAGTACGAAGGCGATGATGCCCCGTGACTCCGCCAACCAAGGAGCTCATGATGACATTGATTGAAGATGTACGACGAAGAGGGGAATATCTTGCGTTTGACGTGACCTCGGTTCGGATTATTGAGGAACCGACATAGAGATGTCAGCAATTGGATGTTACGGTGGATGATTGGTTACACGGTATTAGACGGCTGGGGGCTGGAGCTTTGGAGGAAGCGTGTTTAAAAATGTGTTTAAAGTGCGAACAGCGTGTTCACGAAGCTAAGGTAATTCAAGATATACGACCAGGATCGGGGTTGTGCGATGCCAGGTCAAATTCGCTAGTTGAGGAGAGACCCAAACGATGGCGTTCCAAAGATGAAGGGCAATCAGAGATGCAAACTAGATTTACGCTATTCGTCTTCCATGTTATATGAAATCGAACAGTGAGAGGGTCCGCTGTCTTGCTATACAATTGAACGATGCGAGTCTTGGTGAAAGAGAAAAGAGACTATAGCAGAGGTCACATATATGGAATTTATTCAACCCGCATGTAACTCTTGACACTTAAACGTGTGATGCTTTGCTATGTTAACCCGGCTCTGATTTATCTGTAACTCGCTTCCAACTATCTTTCTGTCGAGAATGACACTGATGTTATCGCTCAGCCTAGGCCTCTGAACGCTGCATTCTGGAAGGGAAGCATTCCAGTAGACAGTGGATAAGAAAGGATCAGCAAGTCCTATTACTAGGTAGTATTTCTTTTTAATAAAATCTGTTTGTCTCTGAAAAAGTGACAGGTAACACAATTCTCGTATCTTCGCCTATCACAGGAAAAAAAGGAAGCAGCCTCTACAAAATCTTGCCAAGCGGCACAGGCCGTATCCTCACCTATCACTGGAAGGCTTGGCGGTAAATAGCGGCGCAGGCTTCAATCCAAGGAAGGCCGTATCTTCACCTATCACCAGCAGTTGGAGCATCCCGGCAGTTGACATGTCTTGCAGCTGTAGAATAAATTCTTGCGAGGATGGTCCCTGTATTATTGCGTGAGATCTCGGGAGGAAACGTGGGATGGTATTTCCCCGATTATCCCCGGTAAGGCTATCCTAGATCGCAAATATTAGTCTGCTCTTCACCCTGCTGCCGATCCCTACCACAAAGCAGATTGGTGTAGTTCTCGATCTTGCTATCAACCTTCCGCCAATCAACAAAGACAATATGTGAAAGGACATGTCTGAATAGTTTGAACTTCGATATATGAGTAGTTTATGCTTTATTCAATAATGCTTGAGTATTACAACGTTGCAGCGGCACAGCCCAGGTTGCAAAGACCGACAGGCGTTATCGTCGAACCATGGACGCGACGTCGCCAGAACCGGGTAAGCTCTCATCCACAAACCCAAAACGTCTGTAAAGTCCGGCCCCAGACTTGCTTGCATCCACATACGCTGCAACTCCGTCCTTGTCCGCTAGGTCACAGCCAAATTTCATAAGCATTGAGCCAGCTCCGCAGCGTTGATAGTCAGGATGCGTGACCAACGTATCGAGATCTAGATGAATTGCGGTTAGCCGATCCGGGGTATAATGTCCGAGTGACCTCTTACAGTAGTGCTTCTGGTCTCCCATAACGCGGAGTCTTTCCGCTTCCTCCTTGGCAATGAACTCGTCGCAGACTTGACCAGGCTGATCCTGAGTCCATGGTGGATATCGTCGACCCCGCTCGCGGGGCATCGAAGTATCCCACTTGGCAAAAGCCGCGATGCGTGGACGGCCATCAGCATCTTTAGAGTCTGGATCGACAACTTTGACGTAGCGTTGAAACGGTTTATGGATCAAGTCGTGACGATTGCCTTCGGTCCACCAGTTGCGTACCGCCGGTGTATCAGGCCAGATGCGTCGGATTCCAGGATCCGTAAAGGCTGTGAACCATACTTCTGTGAGAACGGTTACATCTTCAAGGGTGACTTCTTCAAGTCTGAGGTTTTTTCGTGTAGTCATCTCGATATACAACGGCGGTGAGATGTTTAATGAAAGGAGTAGGATTCAGGATGCAGTTCTGTCTATCAGTGGAATTGCATAAGCTTCTATTGGCTAATGAGCTGAGAGGGGGTTTTGGTAAGCAAAAGACCTTCCAAGGCCCAATTTTTACTCCTGACATTCACTTGAAAAGTTGAAACAAGGTATAGGACAGTTGATGTCTGATACAATAGCTCAAGTGTTTATTATTAGTATTATCATTCGCCTGTTGCTTGGTGGCCTTCATTCCATTCCGTCGCCACAATCTGAACTTGCTATAACTTAAATATTACCACTATTATGATAATGACGATACCAGGGCTTTCAGGTTATTTAGTGGCCCAATGTATGATTTTACAGGTGCGATCTGCCGTAACGTTTCATCCAGCAAACTGGGCAGGTCGACTCCCAGGTCAATCATGTACGCCTGCGATGTCTGGCGTTGAGCGTATAAAGCTATCGTATATAGATACGCATTTACCATCAGCGTACTCGACAGGTTCCTGCCGGTCAGGAGGTCATTGAGAGGGAGCCATAGCTTATAGTCTCGCAGCAGCCGGATCCGTTCGAATTGTTTATCGGCTGGTGTCGACGGCTCTAGTTCGGTCAGGTCCTCCGCGAGGGCGATGAGTAGCCGCAACTGTCTCCATGTGTCGTCGTCCGGTTCTTGCTCTTTCAACAAGGCCTTGAATTTCTGCATCTCGACAATTATACGTTGGAGTCCGTTCGGCTTTCCGCATTCTGTCTTGAGCGTTGTGTGTAGATGGGCAGTTTGACGCCATGCTTTTGCTATCATGTGATAAAATCCGGATTGGTGACCTAACCGATGGCATGTTTGCAAAATCTGATATTTTATCAGCTTGGTGCGTGTGATAGAAGGATAATACTCACCGCCGAGATCCCTTCTGCAATCTGTCTTCGGCTCGACCTGATCATGTCAATACTTCCGTCCATCGCCTCAGCGAGGCGCACTCACATGTCTTCACAGAGCCATAGTAGTGCCATCGAGGCAACGAGGGCTCCATCGGCATGCTCTGGTCTAAAGTTGGACAGACATCTACGGAGGTCCTGTATAGCTAGCATCTGGTATTGATACTCTTTTCGACGGGCGTGTTGGCAGTGAGTAACTGACGCAACTTGGTATGCTGAAAGGGCAAGGACTCCATTCATCGCCAGGCGAGACGACGAGATGATACGAAAAAAGCTAGAGAGTCAACATGATGAGATAAGAAACTGCTGGACAAACAAACCTCGGCAAGTATGATGATATGACAGTGAGCTTGCTTACTCCCATCGTTGTAAGTCTATGTTGGTTGCTTGCTGCCTGGTAAACGAAGCATAAATCATCTTCGGAGTAAATGGTAGGTTGCAGGGTTATTCTGATACGATCATCCGGTATAGGCATTGACCCTGTCCTTCTCCACTGTCTTACCTCTGCCCTGGCCTTGGCCGACCATGGCCGACGAGGTTTAGAGGTTGAATAAGAAGCTGATGGAGTATTCTCAGGCGAAGGTTGAAGGAGCAACTCTTCTTGTGACGGAGTATCGTGAAAGGAGCATTTGACCTTGTGCTTAGTGCAGTTCTGGCTTGGAGATCATGAGCTGATGATTGCCTTAGCATAGAGGCACGGTCCACCTACCACTGGGGATAGTTCTCGTCGCAACGGATGTGACGGCGCTTACTGGACCAGACAAATACTTATTAGTATGTTCGACTAGTATCGAAAGTCTGTAAAAGTCCCACACACCACGTCAAGCAGCCCATGCGTGACTTTGTATGGCTGCATAATGTCAGCTCGGTCAGTTTTAAGGTTCGGCAGGGCGAAGGGAAGAGGCCTCAGAGTCGTACCTCCTACGGTTTCCATTTCTAGCTTGACTGAGCGACTTGGATGGCATGATTCAGGTGTAGAACGTGTCACGGCGTGCAGAACAGGCGTCCTTGCGAGGCTCTGCTCATAATCGGTCACCGGAGATAAAGATAAAGGCGGGGAATTAGACGCGTGGGAACAAAACGGCTCTATGCTTCTCTTTAAATACCCTCGCGCTAAGACTTTGGGGAATGATACAGATTGGGTCTAGCCCTGGCTCCCTGACTCCAAAGTGCTAAGTCTAGAACGGTGATACGTACTATCGGAACGCCGCATATTACATACATGCACTATGAGAAGCGGTTGACGTATCGTCCAGGAATCGTCACTGCACAGCAAGGTAAGAGCATTACAATTTGGGTGAGGACGTGTCTTGGCCGCACGCAATATCGCGGCAGTTATTATCAGTCAACACTATTACTAGTTAAGTAGTCAAGGCGATCATCGCAGGGGTTCCGGACGAATCGGATGGGGCAAGACCGTTGAAACCTTTTTCTGACCCTGTATATAAAACGCCGGCTAACAGGTCGATCAAATACTGCCGAGTGACTCCTTGGTCTTGGATTATGTTCTCGGGAAAGCTTGGTAGCGTTATGGTATCAGAGGCTCCAGACAGTGGGTCGAGCGATCCCCGATGGCTGTGACAGCGGTCCTAACTAAATGATAGATATCTTACAGCGTAGCATTTAAGATAACGGCTACCCCGTGGTTAATGAGACAAGACACTTGCCTTGCAAAACTGGCCTGAAGCTGACACTCCCTGACATCTGCTTGAAGGCAAGCGTGAAACGCCTCGTAGGTTCCAATAGGTGCGGCTTATCCGGAACCCTTGCTGTGGCGCACATCAAAGAGTTGTTACAGCGATAACTCCAAGACGCCAAAGCTCGTAATGTTGGTAGCCAGCGCCCAGGGGCCGTATCCCAAGACCAGGTCTATGCTACAAGAAGCTTAGGTTGCGACGCTTTGACGTTTTAAGGACCGATACTAACCATGGAAGGTCGTAATTCCACCAATGTGATCCTGGACAAATGACATACATGCTTACTCAGGAAGCCATTCGAGACATGCCAAGCTTGATTGGTCTTTTCTAGATAAGCAATGGCCAGAAACTTCTCCCATAGGATATAGTCTACAAGAGTTGTTGCCCAGAGCTCCACTGAGAAACTCACATGCCCAAGAACAACATTTCAGCTCAACCAACAGTTCACAGAGTCTGAGTGGCTTGACCAATATCATTCGAATTTACCCGAGCCAAGCCCCCAAGACACGACATGGTCTTCCCCGGAACCCTCAGCCGTGGCTGCAGCCGCTGTAGGAAGCGAAAGATTAAAGTAAGTTTCCTGGCCAATCAATCTGAATCTGACAGGTCAACGGTCCAGCCCCTATCCTGACTAACCTGTCCTACCAGTGCGATGGCAGACGCCCAGGATGTCGACGCTGCGAGCTCTACAAGGCTCCATGCCCTGGCTATGATCGACCACTAGCGTTCCGCTTCCACGGAGAGCCTGGACATAGCCTTGTTCGTGATGAACCCGGCAGTAATTCCGCGCAGACCATGGGGCCCGGCTACGAAAAAGCGAGGTCCAGAGGCTCAGGGGTTTGTCGACAACCCCAACCCTCGTTCGAGGATGAGTCCATCTCGTATTTCCTGCACGAGTACTGCGTCTTTCCGGGGCCAGGCGTATTCAAGGGGCACCTCGATTTTCTAGAGGGCATGTACAGGAGCTCTAGCCGGTCATCGTGCATACGCCCGGCCCTCCTTGCTGCAGCTCACATGTCGCTTTCGAGACATTACAAGTCGTCAACGCTCTATGTCACCGCACGATACCACTACGGGGCTGCTTTGAGGACTGTCAACAGAGATCTGTCTGCATCTAAGCGGCCCCTGAAAGATGAAACATTGGCATCCCTGATGCTACTAGGCATGATCGAGGTAAAGTCATGTGCTGCAATTGATCTGCAACTCGCTGACGAACCCCCAAGGATATCGAGTGCCAAGGTCAAACAACCAAGGCCGTGCACATGGCCGGCATTTCCAAGTTATTCGACGTAGTCGGGCATCGCGTGATAACAAATGTCGAGGAGTCGAACTTGCATTCGTGGATATTCACTCAAATGGTTAGTAGATCTTAACAGGACCCTTATAGCATGGATGCTGAGACACAAAATAAGCAAATCC
Organism: Fusarium mundagurra; assembly: GCA_013396205.1. Classification (NCBI taxonomy): domain Eukaryota; kingdom Fungi; phylum Ascomycota; class Sordariomycetes; order Hypocreales; family Nectriaceae; genus Fusarium; species Fusarium mundagurra. The sequence continues at coordinate 7,747 of JAAOAN010000409.1, read as the reverse complement.
CCTCCCTCATGGCCAAAGACGATATGGACTGTCTGGTCATTCCCGACTCACAGCTCGACACATCAAACCCAGTGATCCGCTTAGCCCTGGTCGTCACTCGCATTGGACAGTTCTACAGGGCAGCTAGGCGAATCACGAGTGCAGATTCGGCATCGACACCGAATAAGCAACGGGAGTTCCTCGTTCCGGTCATCCAAGATGCCTTGGCAATCGGCGTTGAGTTGGCCATGATTGAAAAGGCCATGCCAACAAGACTACAACCTCAGCAAACAACGGACAAGCGACCCGCCACCCCGAATAATAAGCCCTTGGTCAGCTTTGAATCGCGATGGACGGCGTGTACGTGGGCCTCCTTCAACACGTACCTCATATTGTTCTTCGGGAGGCTGCATGTATGCGCTGCAACCCTCCTGCGGCTCGTGAACTCAAAGAGCAGTCCGCAGTTTCAGCTCGCTCAGACCACCGCCATCATCGCAGAAAAGCAAGTTGTTTCAATGACTCAGAGGCTCTGCAGTGTCTTACCTTATCTGATGGGTGAAGTCAACGAGCAGGGTATCCCACTTCCCGTACCGCAACGTCAGAGCGTCATCATGTACCATCTGGTCTGGCCACTTGCTATTGCTATCTCAAGCCCGCATAGTAGCCCGGGGCAAATTAAAGAGTGTCAGGCCAGGCTCAACCTTATCCGAGATCTGTATGGCATCAGACTCACCTCTTTTGCACCAGGCCTGGCGAAGGATCTGATGGCGTAAATCTTATTGAGTGGGCGTACCTGCGATGAGGTTCCCAAACCTGGAGAAGGTTCTTTAAAACGGGACTAGTGGCGTCCCGATGAGAACGTTAGTGATTATACGTTTCAGGTTGATGATACATAGAAGCTGAGCTAAGCTTCTAGTTGGGATAAGCATTTAGTCGGTCACAGCTGTATTACGAATTGCTTAGATTCTAGATGAGTATGTGCGATAGTTTCATGAATAACCTTTTTGCTGGTCACATCTGAGTCTAAAGGCCTCCTTGCTAGGTACAAGTAAATCGCATTTTGGTCTGGCTTAGAGATGCGTACCTGTCCAAGAGCTGCCTCAGTGTTGGTTCCATGACATTCTGGAACGGAAAAGGGAAAGCCCCAGGTTAAATTTAACTCATGTTAACTTGAAAGGTGTTAGTTCGCTACACGATGATACTGTACCTGCTGGTCTGCAGCGGGGCTGTTTCCCGAATACTCGTTCCTCGTTCATATCTCGTTCCTGACTTGGAATTGTTCCGGCTCACGGACAGCAGTGTACCCGCTGGGAAGGAGTAGAAATGTCTCTCAGCTTTCAGGCTTCGCCGAAATATCGTCAAGAATTAATGAGAGTTACCGCAGTTGCATAAATGAGGTCATAATAGATGGACGTTGATCTCGTTGTTTCGACCAGAGGCGGCATGTCTTGCGTGCTTGCGTGCTTGCGTGATGCATCATCGGTCGATCACTGTCAGGGTACAGGGTAGTCTAGTTAGCCGAAGTGTCACATAACGGTCAGGCCCGAAAGAGACTAGATCGTTTCACTTACAACTCCACTTGATTGCTACCGCGTCAATAAACTTCCTCCTCTACTATCACTATCATCTAACTCGTCTCGGTTAACCATGCGAACCTCGCTCCGAAGATCTTGTAATGCCTGCGCAAAGGCAAAGCACAGTTGCGATCTCGGAACTCCCAAATGTTCACGATGTCTCAAGAGAAAAGTCACGTGTGTTTACGCAAACGTGCCTTTGTCTTCATCATCGACAACATCTTCGTCAGCACCGGAACAGCCGGCTCGGAGCAGGTCGATAGAGAAGTCTGAGGTGAAGAATTATTCGTTGAAGAGCCGAGATTTGGATTCGGCCCCTCAAGACTCATTAGAGCTATTGGCACCGGCTGGCAATTCCTTCGATCCGTTTGACTCATATCCAGCCACCAGACTTCCAAGAGTTCACGTTCAACGATTGATACAGCACTGTAAAGCATTGTCTACCAAGTTTCAAGATGGTCTAATATCTGACTCAAGGACTAGTTCTCTCAAATATCTCTTTTCAATATTACCCTTTGGATCTCAACATGTCCTCGAATCCATTCATCGTCTCTTGGTGGCCATTGGCTCTTGCAGATCCAGCATTGTTCCATGTTTCCATACAGACGGCGTCTTTAGATGAGGAGAGGCGAGCTCAGAAGGGCTTCCCTATATCAGAACTTCTCATGGTAGATTCTGTATCTTTAATACGGAAGAAGATAGGAAGTTCGTTGCTGGCGGTTCAAGACGAGACATTGAACTCTGTTGTTACCTTGGCTGCCATTGAAGTGAGTAATCTCTTCAAGCTGCCGACTATAACTCTGTTAATTGACTTTTGAGTGTAGCATGGAAAGGGGAATATTGAAGCCAGCAGAGCGCATATAGACGGGGCTAAACGTATTGTTGGGATCCGAGGTGGACTCGATCAAGTGAAACAAGTAAGCCCATTGACCGCGAGGATGATTGCTTGGTGAGTCATATCTTCCTGCCACCGCGAGTGACTTGCTGAAATGATTTCAAAGGGTATCATTACTCGTCACAGGCTCGCCTCAATACGCAATACAAGACGATCTCGGAATTGGAGATGGAGTTGGTCCAACACTACAGTGGCTTCTCGCATCATCCTTCCTTGAGATCCAAGACCCTGTTGTCGATGCTCTCCTCCTCGATCGCGAGATAGCAAATATTCTGACTCGCTTGCGCGGCATATTTCACCAACCGAACACCTTGAGTTTAATAGGTACCGAACTTCACGATCTTACCTGTTTCGTGGTTCACAAGCTTTTGCTTATCCCGCCACTCACAGACTCGCCTCAATCGGAGTGTCTGCGATGCGCCATAACACTCTACATGCTCATCATACATGGCACAACTTATTATACGCATACAGAGCTGGCCAACACGATTATTCAGCGTCTCAAGAGCCAGCTCCAACCTTTAGCAGGCAAAACGGGCAGCGTCTTCTTCGGCTCGTTGCAGATCTGGGTACTTTCAGTCACAATTGTCTCGGCTACGGACCCAACAGATATACAATGGCTCGTATACGCAGCCAAAATAGCAGCAAATGCTATGGGTTTACAGTCTTGGGATGATGTTGTTGTCCATTTACAGAACATTCTGTGGCTAGAGACGGAGCGCGCAGAATCGTTCCGCCAACAGTGGGAGGCAATTCTGACGTGAGCACGCACAAATATCAATTGAGATAATTACCACAAACTCCGAAAGTCCCGAAAAAGGACACAGAGACGCTCTCGAAAAAACGTACGACACGTTGATTCGCGAATTGACGGCTGCGGCGCTGCAATTGCGTATTCGGTTTCATGATTTTCAATCGGAGACTAGTCCTAATGAGCACTAGTCTCCGCAATGTCATGAAGGCCACGCGATGCTGCAGCGGCAATAAAGAAGCGAGGCATCAGGCTATAGCCGGGACCAACGACAGCAAGGCAAGCATATTTGACAGCAATGGCATTGGAATAGAATATACCAATCAAGGTTGAGATGTACTTTCATGGCTTACAGATGGACTTGGAGATCCCTTAGTGCTGGGGATGGAACTCAGTACCAAAGCAAAGCGAGACGTCCTTTGCATGGCGGCCTGATACCGATTCAGAGGGACTGGATTGCGACATGCTGAGCGTTGAGATAGACTTGATATGATATAGATACCCAAGCTATCTTCTCCACCTTGCAGATCGGAGTCTAGTACATATGCAGTAATCTCAAATCTAGCAATATCAGCCCATCACATTTCGATGACCATACCAGGAGGCACATCAGGTGAAAATAGCCAGATCCTTTGTATTAGATGGATATTCCGTCCAACATCTGAAGCATGCTCAGGGAGTTCGTATTCTTGTTGTAAGATCCGCCGGCACTGGATGCTAAGTTCCTGGATAGCCCCTGTACTAGAGCCAGCATGATTTGAGTCCTACCTTATAAGACCTCTAATCCCCCCAATCTGTACCAGTCTCAATGCATAGGTTAGTTGCTCCATTCACTTTAGTTCCCAGAATGGCATCCATAATCAGCGCCGCAGATGAGGGAGCAGTCAGCAACGCCAGCTTAACCTTGAAGGATGATATATCCAAGGGGAATGGACTGCTGTCAAGCTACCTCAATGGCTACAGCAACACTCAAATACTCCTCACGATCCTAGTTGTCTTGATTGCATACGATCAATGCATGTATCTCTGGCGTAAGGGCCCCATTGCCGGTCCAGCTTTCAAGATCCCTTTCATGGGCCCCTTCATCCGAGCCCTCTATCCCAAGTTCGACCACTATCTTGCTCAATGGGCCAGCGGTCCTCTGAGTTGCGTTTCAGTGTTTCACAAGTACGTCATAGCCCCATCCTTTGCGATAGAAGCTGCTTATGATATTCGCAAGGTTCGTCGTCCTCGCCTCCGACCGAGATATCGCACACAAAGTGTTCAAGTCCCCAACATACGCCAAGCCATGCATCGTCCCCATGGCCGAGACCCTCCTGCGACCAAGCGCCTGGGTCTTCCTCCAAGGCAAGGCCCATACCGAGTACCGCAAAGGACTTAATGGGCTCTTCGTCAACAATGCTCTCAGCACTTATCTACCCGTCCAGGAGAAGGTATACGATGATTACTTCGGTCGGTTCGTAGCAGCAAGCGAGGCAAACAAAGGGAAACCCATGGCATTTATGCGTCTTTTCCGAGAGATCAATTGTGCCCTCTCTTGTCGAACGTTCTTTGGAGATTACATATCTCAAGATGCTGTAGAGAAGATCGCTGACGACTTCTATGAGGTCACGGCCGCCCTTGAGCTCGTCAACGTACCCCTCTCTGTCTACGTTCCCTTTACGAAGTGTTGGAAGGGGAAGCGTACAGCAGATGCCGTGCTTGCTGAGTTTGCAAAGTGTGCTGCGGCTTGTAAGGCGAACATGGCTTCTGGTGCTGAGCCACGATGTATCGTTGATCAATGGGTTTTGCACATGATGGAGTCCAAGAAATACTACGATCGTATTGCTGCGGGAGAAGAGGGAGTTGAGAAACCACGAAACTTGATCCGTGAGTTTACAGACGATGAAATCGGACAGACTATGTTCACCTTCCTGTTCGCTTCCCAGGATGCCTCCAGCAGCGCCACTACGTGGCTATTCCAGGTCCTCGCTCAACGCCCCGATGTTCTCGATCGTCTTCGAGAAGAGAATCTCGCTGTACGAAATGGTAACACGCACCAACCATTCGAGCTATCAATGCTCGAGTCCCTTCCCTACACCAACGCAGTCATCAAAGAGCTTCTGCGGTATCGTCCTCCTGTCATTTTTGTCCCCTATGAGGCTACCAAATCCTTCCCCGTCACACCCAAGTACACAGTATCCAAAGGCACTCTTATAGTCCCTACGTGTTATCCCGCGCTTCACGATCCTCAAGCCTATCCAAACCCTGAGACTTTTGATCCTGACCGATGGATCACGGGTGATGCCGAGTCCAAGACAAAGAATTGGCTTGTCTTTGGAGCTGGTCCTCACGATTGCTTGGCTCGTAGGTACGTTCCGCTTACTATGGCTGCCATGATTGGCAAGGCTTCTCTGGAACTAGACTGGGTGCATCATGCAACCAGCCGTTCGGAAGAGATTAGAGTGTTTGCTACTTTGTTTCCTGAGGTAAGTTCATCGCACGCTTAGTAACAGTATAATGTACTGACTTCTGATCCTATCAGGACGAGTGCCAGCTGGTCTTCACCAAGAGAGAGTAGACTTTTGCTCGTTACCGAGGCAAGGTGTTTATGGATTTGGCAGAGTCCAGTAGTTAGAGTGTGCGTCGACTGTAGAATGAACGAATGAGTTGCTCGAGAATGAGAAAATATTGCAAATTACGATACATATTATGTGACTATGTGATGTTTTGATCTATTCAAGTCATGTCTAGATGCTCGCTAATACGAATGGGAAGTAAAGCTATATACAAAGTGTTAAAGGGGCTCGACCATCTGGCCGATGTGTCTTTAGAAAGGATGTTGGAATGGCATCCTATTATACATTACAGCTAGCCAACGGGTTGACTGCTGGCCACGAACTTAGGCAAAGACACTGTCAAGGAGGAAAGCAACCTCCTCCTTTCGGACGTTGTCGACAGCAGTGTAGCTGAGGTCAGTCTTGTTGACATCGAAGACAATGTTAAGAGGCTCGGCAACCGTGTACTGAGGCCAGGTGACATGGCTGGGAGCAGTTGTGACGGTATTGGGGGTCAAGTCGTGCATGAAAGAAACCCACATCTTGCTCATGAGGTCAGCGAGCTCAACGAAAGTCTCGGGCTTGCCTTCAAAGGGGTTAGGCTTGTAGCCAACACCCTTGACATTGTTGAAGACGAAAGCAACCTCCTGGAAGTGGGTAGCTCCAAGGATGGCGGGAAGGCCATTGACGTAAACGTTCCAGAGGTAAGTGAAGACGGGGATGGAAGAGGCGGAGTAGACCTGGGCCAAGAGACGTCGTCCGGCATGCTGCTGGAAGTCGCCAGCGAAGGCGGCGGCACGCTTCCACTGGGAGCCGTACTCGTTGGTGGGACGGCCAATGAAAGATGCGGGGATGCCTTCAGCAGGGATATCAGGGTACAAAGAAGTAACAGTAGCGACTTGAGTCTGGCTGAGGCCGAGGCTGGAGAGCCAGGACTGGAACTGCTCGGTAGTGTTGATACCCTTCTTAGCGTAGGCAGTACCCTCATCGAAGTTGTTACCCATGAGAAGAGGAACGTGAGCGAACTTGCCAGCCAGAAGGAGCTTGGAGGCCTGGGCGGTCATGAAGTCACCGTCGATAACAGCAGTGAGAGTAGGAGCGGTGACGTCGAGAGGGGTAGTGTTGTTGAAAATGTTGTTGAGGGTCTCCCAGGGAAGGCTACGAAGACACTCGAGGTTGTCAGAGGCAGAGTCGCATCCAGTCTTCTTGACAAGAGCATCATAGTACTCCTGCCAGTCAGAGGCCTCATTGAACAGCGCAACAGGGCTACCAGACTCGAGAACAGCAGCACGGAAGAGGTTCTGGTGCTGGCCCTCATAAGCGACAAGCTGCATACCCAAGGATCGAGCGCCAGCAGACTCTCCCCAGATAGTGACCTTGTCGGGGCTACCACCGAAGGCGGCGACGTTGTCCTGAAGCCATCTCATAGCTAGGCGCTGATCCTTGAAGCCCAAGTTACCAGCATTCTCCTTCTGCATCTCTTCGCTGAAGAGGAAACCCCATTGCGACACACGGTAGTTGATGGAGGCAGCGACAATGGGCTTACCCTCCTTGACGGATTGATCAACGATGTAGCTCAGGTTGTACCTAGGGTCTCGGGAACCGCCGTTGGTGTAGCTCTGTCATATTATTAGTCATAATATAGCGTTGGGTATATAAGACGGGAACTTACGCCTCCATGAACCCAAAGACCGACGGGGAGCTCATCTCCGGCCTTGACACCAGAAGGTCGTACGATGTTAATGGTCAAGCAGTCCTCGCTGACAGGGTTACCGAGGCTCTGGGTATCAGAGCCGTAACCAATGCACATCCATCCAAACTCAGTGGCATTTCGAGGTCCCTTCCAAGCCTTATCAAGAGACTTGGGTGAAGAGAAACGCAATGGGCCTACGGGAGGTTGGGCATAGGGCATGCCAAGGAACAGATCATGATCATACGTGGTGTCATGCTTGCCCTGGTAAGTTCCGTTGCAGACTTGAGCAGTAGGAACGCCTGGAGGGGAAACGTGGGG
>JAAOAN010000408.1:0-37694 GCA_013396205.1 Fusarium mundagurra | reverse complement strand
AAAGAGGCTTCAGCCCCAAGGGCATAAAGCGAAAGAACACCAATGAACAAACATGGGCAATATACTCGTTCCCTTCACAGTTGCTTAATACATCACAGCAGCAGCCGTATGGTAAGTCTCGATAAGTGAGTGGTGGGGCTGCTGCTGCCATGGGGAGGCAGGAGGCAAGATGCAGCAAAGCTTGGGATTTCTATACTAAGAATGACAGAAGCCTTAGGTAAACTTAGGGTAAACTTAGGATACATCTATAAATTTTAGGATAGGTTTAGATTACTTACCATAAAGAAGGTGACAGCGCATGTGGTGAGTAGCAGGAGTCTTTGGGGCTTTTCTTTTTTCTCCTTGACGGTGAGGAGTGATATCCCCGCCGTCGATGGCCGTCTGGAAGGATTCCGTTCGAGTTTGGACCAAGGTCTTCTTCCCCTTTCCCTGTGCCTTTTGTTCGCGGTGCTTGATGCTCATGCCGTTGTAGAGGCGGATGATATCGTGATCTTCAAGCGACAAGAGGCGAGCGATGGATTCGTCTAAATGGATGTCAGCAGCTGGAAGAGGAACGGTAAGGAGAACGAGAATAACTTACCGAGGGTTTCGGGATCCCAGGACTCCTTCATCATCTCGATGGCTGCGTTGCGGAACTTCCCCCCGTACTCGAGGGTTTTCTTTCCCTTGCGAACATTGATGGGAATGCCGGTTTCGGACACGAAGGCTTCGAAGATGGTGAGGATATCCGAATCTCTGCTCTTGCGGCTGCTGGCCGAAGGTGGCCTATTTGATAGTACCTTACTACTTGGATAACCGTGGTACTTCTAGAGCCAATACATGCTAATGCTGCGAGGCCCGACCTTCAGGTCCGCGACCATCTCCGTGAGCTTTGAGACCTGGTGAGAGAGCTTCATCTGTCGGTGGAGTTAGGGCTGGAGGACAATAGTAAAACGAACGCATTCTTGATTGTTGAGAAGCGCGACGAGCGCGGGTGATGCAGATGAGATGTTCTCTAAGGTCATCCATGACCTTGTGGAGGGTGCGTCAACCAAAGAGTCGGCGACGGGCTCAATCTCCTGATAATCTTCGATGTCCTCAGACATCTCTTCGTAGTTTCTGCTGTGCGTATAGGATCTTCTGGAAATATTGGAGAATATTGGGATGGTGTTGGGGATGAAGCGCTGGTGTTGAGAGAAAGAATGAAAGCGGAGGTTTGAGAATCTTAAAAGAATGTTCAGGTTTCTTCTAGACTCCTGGAGTCTCAGCACCCATCCCCTTAAGAGATACATGGCGATGGACCTGATGGCTGGGCACGTTGGGCTTTGGGCAGTTTTTGGAACCGGGCTGCTATTATGAGAGCTTTGTATGTTGGTTGACTTGAACTTAAAAGGGCAATACTGCAACTGACATGTCCTTGCCAAGTAATTAAGGGACATCCATGGCTCGTAATGCCGACAAGATGTTGTCGAACGGTTCGCATAACCCCGTGGAAGTGGCATCAAACGAATTGGTGATAAACTCTCTGGGTGCTTTGAACTTCTTGATTGTTTGGTTGAAGAGTTTGAAGTTGGAAGGTGAATGCTTAGATTCGGATGTTTTATATGTGAAAAGAATTCCCCTTGAGAATTCTCAGCAATGTTTACCTCAGGCACCAATTATTCTCTCTAACAATATTTGGAACTGCTAAGCACTGTAAACAACTGCCTTTCCATTATTACTGCCAGTGCCAGGTGATTCACTCCCTACCAATGATGCCAGTGAATAAGAGTGGCAAGAAAACAACCAACTAGCAACCCTCCCACACTCTCTTCCACCATCTCTACATTATTCTCTTTTTATAATCTTGTCTTCAAAGACATTGCCATTACCTTCTCTCCATCGTTCAATAAGTCCGTTACCTTATCCTAGGTAGCTAGGCTTGACACCTACCCACCTACCACTATGGCAACTACTCAGCCGATTGAGTTTCCATCGCTTAGCGATAGCCGCCTACCATCAAGCGAACTAGACAAGCAGATCTTGGTGCAACTCAAGGATGTCTGGGATGAACACTCGGACACGTGGGACGAGGAAACCAAGCGAGAGTTCGTTGATCACATCCTCAAAGGATACACCAAAGTCACAAGGTCGAACCAGACTTACCCAAGTTGCCATCGCCTCTGGAAAGCTGACCACCCGACCTTCGCCAGATGGGTAATTCTCCGAGTCACTTACGACGAAGACAAACTCTCAACGCCCAGAGAATGGCTTCGACAAAAATACGAGAACTTCGACCCCCAGTCTTGGGCAAGCCCTGTGTCCAAGAAGCCATTAAAAGCCCGAGGAACTAGATGGGAAAGTGAGTCTTCCTCAGAGGAGGACCTTGGGACACTTGGGAAGTCTCAGGAACCCAAGTCTCTTCGGTCGGCTGAGGCTATGGAGATCTGTGACAACGAGAGCGATTATGACAAAATCCACGGCGACGAGACTTATAAAGACGACCACCACGATAGCAGTGATCCAGACGAAACAAATGTGAGGTTCTTGGAAGCCAACTCTGAAACTTTTCTGACAATCACAGGACAAGGCGATAACACGAAGTAGATTCAAGGCGGTGAACGTTCCTGAGCCCAGCCGAGACCTATCACGAAAGCGTGGAACTTCTAATGCTTCTGTAAATCTCCGTACAAAGTTGCAAAAGACAGACTCCCTCAGAATTCCATCATCAAATGAGGAACCCCATCTACGTAAGTCAACACGATCCGAAGCAAGAAATAACCTCTAATCTATGAATAGCTGAGGCCTCCGGTCGATCAACTGCACACACAGCCGATACCCAAGCTCGCTCTCGTCCTCTGCAGTGGAAAGCTAAGCTCCAAGAGCTTAGATTACCTGTGCGTGGTCCGCATCAAACCCAGCCTGCACTCAACCTCGGGGCTTCGGCTGGTGGCCAAGCCTATTTATCGCCTAATCCGACAGAGGTTTCGTTCACTCAAAGCTCTTATGATCAAAATGGCTTCCAATCATCTGCAACTCCTCGTCAGGAACGAAGTTCGCGCCTAAATACTCCTGTTGTTTCTCATGAGAAGGCAGATGATCAGAGTGTTCCGAGCGACCCGAGAGATCGCATCCAGACTCGCGGCCACTCAACTCAAAGCGACCATGTGAGAGCCAAGTTTGGGCTGGTAGACCCCCGTGCTGGCGAGTCTGCCGCTTCAGCACAAAGTTTCCCGCGGTCACCTGAGTGCAGAGGCAACGCCCCCACGATGGTTCCAAATGGTTCCTCTAACTCTTTCGTGTTCTCATCAAGCTCTTATGAGGAGGCCAAGCCGCATACTAGAGAACCACTTCCTCTTCGTGTCAACCACCGTCAGACTCTCGAAACTCCCGGCAATGTCTTCACCCATCAGCCATCTGGTCTTCAACAACTCCCTCCTGATGGCCCTGGTGAGCCATCATGGTTCCGTCAATTCAGAACACAGTATTACTCCGACCAGAAGGAGACCCGCGCACGGATTGCATACGAGATAAAACGAGAGGTTACAGGTATCGTTTTCGAGGCAGTTCAAGATCTGATCCAGCCGCTAAGCAATTCTATCACTCAGTGTGTGGACACTCTCGCAAAGCACAATACCAACGCCGTAGGAGCAACAGAGCACATCAACCAGGCAGTTTCGGCGGCCCAGGATCTCAGAGACATGAAACAGATCCTCAACAACATCGTGGATACAAGTCGGCTGCAGCTGGAGAACTCCCAGAGGGAGGGAGCAGCAATCCAGGGGCGGCTGCTGCCAGTCATGACTGAACACCGGAAGGATATAGAAAATCTTGTGCAACGTGCAACATCAATCGAGGAACGCACAACAGATGTCGAGGAGTATCTGGAGCTTCATCTCGCGGACGGGGGTGGCCATTCAGCCCGCAATGCTCCGCAGGGAAATGAGGACGAGCATCATACCTTTGGCAATCATGAGGGTGCGGGAGGATATTAAACCTCCAATATTATGGTATGGCCTAGCTCAAATGCTAGCAAGTATGCCGTTTTCCCATAGCGCTTTCGTTTCGCCTATCTCTCGCACAGTCCCAGGATACCACGCGGCAAATACAATGTCCTCCCACATTGTTTATTTCGACTATTGTCGGCATTCCCATTAATCGTTACACAGCGATCCCATATGTACTTGTTCGTTTCTTGTCGGTCTTCTTTTGTCTGTCGTCCATTGCGCGAAGATCACACGATGTACTCTCGCTGGTTTTTTGAGTCTATAGGCAGGTCTTCAGCACTCTGTCCGATTTATGCTGTCTCCAACAGTCAGAAACCTTTCTTCCCCGGCTTATGGCTAGAGTGGCATGGCAGTTTGTTTAAGTCTTTGTATCTCAGAGTCAAATAGCGGAAAATTGGTTGGTTGGGTAAAGACTGGTTGTCTGCTTCAGACGATATGGTAGTTTTCGTATTAATATAATGTTTATTCAGGACAGAGAGACATTCAAGACGTGAAGCTTAGACCGAGCTATCGGGGGGCCGAATGGAATTTTGCGACCATAGCAAAGCAAGCAATATGCAAAGCTCCAGGTAAAAACTGCCAATGCAAAGGGACTGATCACACGACGCCGCACTTCAAACAACAGGTGTCCTTATCTTAAGTTTGCTTAAGTTTATCATAAGTTTACCTAAGCGTTCTTCTGTCATTTACGATAGACGTTCCATGTTGTCTTGTCTCCTGCCTCACCGTGCCAGCCCTACCCGATCTCCCACGCGGCTGGTCCCGCGGGGATCGAGATCTGGCCAATCAAAAGCGCCACATTTAAGTGGTACCCCACATTTCAATTCACTTTCGAGGAAGGAGAACTCAGCCAATATGTCCATGTTAGACCTCACACGACGGCCTCAACACCATGAATCCAACGATATGAGCTTTTAAATCAGGAAAAAAAGATAATAATCCTCACGAAGAGAGCAAAAGGAATCTCCGGTGCGGGGAGTCGAACCCCGCTCGCCGCGGCGCCTAATTGCAGTTCAATTTGAAAACGCGGAATGATAACCGATACACCACACCGGATGCTTGGATGTTAGTCAGCGTTCGACTTGGAGACTATACAGTCTTCAAGACAGAGAGTGGATACAGATGGACGATGATCACCGGTCTTGAACGTAAAGAATGACAGGAAGAATCGCGAGTATGAACATCGGATCCCGTCTACGTTCAAACGTGGAACACCATCGGGGCTGGGCGTGTCTGGCGTGAGGGTCAATGAACGCTGTGTAACCACCAGATTATTTCACGTCTTCGTCGTCAATTGGGGTGGATCCGAAGGGATAAGTCGCCGTTTGCGTTGTCGCTTTTCACACGAGTAAACGTCTGTGGTGGTATCGGAGAGAAACACTCGAGAGGGACTGATTTCATTTTCTTGGATAAGAGACATTTTTCGCAATGGAAGGAATCTCATATACACAATTATCCTTCATCTGGCAAGTGCCACTGCAGCTGCAAGTGAACTCAAGACGCTATAAGTGACACCTCACAAGCCACGACCACTCGGAGAATTATCTACACATCCTGGCAAACCTCCAAACCTAGAGCCAATTCAATAATTACGATACCTTGAATACAGAATTACGAAAATCTTAGCAAATGCCGACATCATATCTGGTCAATGGGCACGTGTGTCGACGTTTCCCCGCATTCTGATCATATCAGGTTACTTGCTAGATCCGAGGGTCCCGTGGTCAAAGTCAACGTCGACCAAACACAATCGTTCTGAAACAAATCAAGTCAAGAAGAGCATTAATGAATGCATAAACGTCCAAGGAAATCAACATGGTTTGTTCTTTTTCATTAAGCTTCGTCTATCTTTCTCTATCATATTGCTCATCAATCTTTGAACGTATGTCAGATTTATTTTCATCCTCCACCTCATCTCAGCCATTGCCATAGCGAGAAGTCTCATAAACGAGCATGTTCAGCTCTCTAAACCAGAAACCAACTTGGAACAATCAACGCTGACAGAAACAATTTTAGATTCCATAACCGATCCGACACCGTAATGCTACTTAAGCAACGGGCTTGATGACAGCGGGGGGAGTGCCCACGTTGTTGCGGTTGCGGAAGAACAGAACACCCTTACCAGCACCCTCGGCACCAGCGCTGGGCTCAACCCACTGGCACATACGGGCGCTTCGGTACATGGCACGGATGAAGCCACGAGGACCATCCTGGACATCAGCGCGGTAGTGCTTGCCCATGATGGGCTTGATAGCCTCGGTGGCCTCGTCCGCGTTGTAGAAGGGGATGCTGCTGACGTAGTGGTGGAGGACATGGGTTTCGATAATGCCGTGGAGAAGGTGTCGGCCGATGAAGCCCATCTCACGATCAATGGTAGCAGCAGCACCACGGACGAAGTTCCACTCGTCGTTGGTGTAGTGAGGAAGAGTAGGGTCGGTGTGCTGGAGGAAGGTGATTGCAACTAAAAAGGTCAGTATTAATCGCAATGGTATGATGAGGAAAGCTTACCGAGCCAGTGGTTAACCCAGAGGTAGGGAACAAAGTACCAGATGGCCATGTTGTAGAAACCGAACTTCTGGACGAGGAAGTACAGAGCAGTGGCCATCAGACCGATACCGATATCGCTCAACACGATGAGCTTAGCGTCACTGTTCTCATACAGAGGGCTGCGGGGGTCGAAGTGGTTGACACCACCACCGAGGCCGTTATGCTTGCCCTTACCGCGACCCTCACGCTGGCGCTCGTGGTAGTTGTGGCCGGTAACGTTGGTGATGAGGTAGTTGGGCCAGCCGACGAGCTGCTGGAGGACGAGCATAAGGAGAGTGAAAGCGGGAGTCTCCTCAGTAAGATGAGCGAGCTCATGGGTCATCTTTCCGAGACGAGTAGCCTGCTGCTCGCGGGTTCGGGGAACAAAGACCATGTCACGCTCCATGTTGCCAGTGGCCTTGTGGTGCTTTCGGTGGGAGATTTGCCAGCTGAAGTAGGGGACAAGGAGGGAAGAGTGAAGAACCCAGCCAGTAATGTCGTTGATGAGGCGAGAATCGGAGAAAGCACCGTGACCGCACTCATGGGCAATGACCCAGAGACCGGTACCGAAAAGACCCTGGAGAACGGTGTAGACGGCCCACAGACCAGCGCGGGCGGGGGTGGAGGGAATGTATTCGGGGGTCACGAAGTTGTACCAGATGCTGAAGGTGGTGGTAAGGAGGACAATGTCGCGGAGGATATAACCGTATCCCTTGAGAGCGGAGCGCTTGAAGCAGTGCTTAGGGATGGCATTGTGGATGTCCTTGATGGTAAAGTCGGGGAGCTCGAACTGGTTGCCGTAGGTGTCGAGCATAACACCATACTCGGACTTGGGCTTGGCGATATCGACCTCGGACATGGACGAGAGCGATGTGGAAGAGGCCGAGTGGCGGGGAGAGTCTGAAGGAGAGACGGCGGCAGACTCAGTATCCGTCACAGTAGTTGAGGTGACGGTGCGTCTAAGCGCAGGGTTCTGCTTGGGCAGAGCCGAAGTGGACGCCATTGTGAAGAAGAGAGAAGGGGTTCACGGCCGACAATAGACAAAAGAGTCAAGAAGTCGAAGATGCCGAAGAAGAACTGTCGAAGAAAAAGAGAAAGGGAGGTGGAAAGGAAAAAAGAGATACGAGACGGCCAAGGGGGGCTGAAGTTTTAAAGTGTGTCCCTTTCAACTGTAAAGGTAAAGGTACCTTTACCTTAATGCGTGGATGCTTGCTCGGCAAGCGTTTTGTTGGGGCGTGGAGCCTGGGAAAAGGGCAGGTACTGTACCGGCTCACTGTACTGCCCTGTACCTTTTAGCTGCCGCGGGCGGGACAACGGACAAGCAACCCAAACCAAAACCCTCCCTCTGGCCTCCATCTCAGCGCATCGGCAACACAAAGCAGAAAATGCGGCGAAAGCGGGCAATACAGGCAAAAGGTGGAACGATAATGGAAATGAAACTGACAGGTCCATTCCTTTTTGCTGTGCAGTCCGATACAGTTTACCGCTTTTCCCTGTCTTTGGCAAAAAGATCGACAATCTCAGAGGGAGACAACTTGACAAGTAACAGCTACTGCAGAGAGTTTACCCTGAATTAGTTTAATTACGATCAAACTCTATGTTTTAACAGTAAAGTAAACTGTCAACTGGGATGTCTGTTCACATCTGAATTTTCATATTCACATCAACTTCTACTACGATACAATTGCTACATGTATTCGCTGCTTCAAGGGAAGCATCTTGACCTTGACTTGAGTCGCGACCAAAAAAATCCCTACCCCAGAAAAATACGCTAGAAAACGGGTCGTGCTTCTAACCCACCCCTGAAATGTGGCAATAGCTCCCGACAAGACAGTGACGGGGTGGCCGTCTGATGTGTGCCTCATGTCTCAGTCATACAGCAGCTGAACAATTCACCAGCCTGTCGTATGTCCTCTTTCAACCTGCAAGTTGACGAGGCTTGCAGAAGGCTTGGTATTGTTTGCGGAGGGGGCTGGCTGAGCCCGCGATTAGTATTGTCACTATTGGAATTAAGCTTCTGGAGGATTGCTATCGGATAAATTGCCGCTCCCAATACAGCCTGCAAATGTTCTTTTTCTTTTGCTGTCGTTGATCTCTACTCGCCGATATCTATCCGTATAAAGATACAGTAAGCTGCCGAGACCCGGCCCCGCTCCCTAACTTCGGCCGGCGGAGCTGTGGGCTTGGATAACCGCAGTGGCATGACTCTGGACAACAAAAAGCTGTCGCCTCCAAAAAAGGCTTTGAGATTTTGCCATCGATGGATATGCAAGATGCTAGCTATAGTGCTTAATACCTGCCTATCATTGCCGTTGTCTCTTCAGCCTCTTAGTTTAGATCTTCACACCGCCTGAAGAATGGATCTGCCTCCGCTAACGGGACATGTCCGACTGATACACGAAGGGTGGCTTAGATCTGTGTATCTGATACACAGAAGCCGTCATCCATTTGAGTGCTAGCATTTCCTTATCACGCATTTGACCCTTCATTGGCGACTGACGGTGTTCAGATAAAGCGTGTGACCTAGACGAGCCTCACGATTCATCAGGCCCTTTCACACACTCGAATTGTTCGCCCCTCTCGAATCGGCTGCAAGCTTAGTCTATGCGGGTCAATAGTGGCTCCAAGCTGGCTTAGGGCTGGAGATCATCGACATGTGAATCAATCCCTTTTGGGTGAACGGGGGGAACCGGGAGGGGACAACGTCGACGTCGACCACGTTCGAAGGGGGGGCACGCCTAGCCCGCCAGGCCAAGAGACAAGGTCCCCGATCGTGGCTGTCGCTGATTTTGTTGACGATGTGAATTGGATACGAGTCGATTGGTTACAAAAAGGCGGGAGGAAAAGCTCAGACAGCGGGCAAGGGAGATAAATCTGGTCAAGCCCGACCCCGGTTGTTTGTGGAGCTTTTGATAGCAGTGATAGAGAGCTCAGGCAAGTTGAAATCGCCTCTTGAAGGTATGAGATCGTTGCAATCATGGTTGGCGGCCTCTTGATACGAATAACGAATTATCGCATAGATGGCTTAAGAGTTTACGACTATCGACATGTGAAAATGTCGTTGTTTGGAGGACCAACCGAGGTGAGAGGTCAGCTCGTGCTAAGATAACCTTAGTTGTACGGAACGGCTATCCGTCCATTCCATGGGGATGAAGGTACAGAGTACTTGTGAATGTCAATTGGGGTCAGGAAATTGTGTCTGGTCAGGTTTCTGTACAGCTTCATTTGCATGTCGTAGGCCACGATGTCATGTCTTTTGCACAAACGTGGGGGATTTTGAAAATGCGACACAGCAAGAGAGTGCATTACCGGGAGTCAACCGGCTAACCTGATGTTCGCTTGACATGTAAAAGCAATGGCCATTCAGGGGTTACTCGAATTCAAGCTTTTTTCTCGCCGTGAAACTTGACTGAATTATCCGGAGCATTTTTCTGTTTTCCTTTTGGTGGAGAAACCGGATGTTCTGATCCATTCTGGTAAGGAGCAAAAGCAGGAAACCATGTCAATTGGGTAGAATCTGGGAAATGTTCGATTTTTTTTTTCCTCGTCTTCCGTTCTGTTGGGAATTTTGTTGAGTTCCATGGGCGGGACCCCTGGTCTTGGCATCACAAGTCCAGGGTTCAGAGGGTGGAGCTAGTGGGGGGCACTCCCGATACAGCAGGGGAGAGTACTCCGTAAATGGCCAGTTGGTTGCTTGTTTGACGTGCTTGACCATGTTTGAGAGGATGTCAAGATGGTAAGAGGAAGCATTGACAGTTCGACCAATTTCCCTTTCCTGAAAAGTTTGAGCCTTGTGCTGCAGTGTAGTAACAATTCAAAGAAGAAAGGAACAATTTTAGGTGTCTGCCCCTTGTTCCCAGGGTCCAAAAGCCCCACGTGTCGCTCGCCTCGCTTGTTTCCCGTTTTTGTGGCGGCTCTGTCTGTCAACCCCGCCTTGATACCCAGAGCCCAAGCAACATACAGAGCAAGCATCACTTTCAATACCTTACTGCTATGATCGTTATACAAGTTGTACATAAGGCAAGGCTGGTTTACAGCGCAAACTATTTGAACAAATGCACTCTCAAGTGAGAGAAGTAGCATCAACACTTTCCTTGCAACAAAGAACAGAACAGCTGTCTGGTCGTTATCAAGATACTCTCCGAGAACATCTTCCGGAGTCAGATCATGATGGTTCGATATCACGAATTTATGTCGGTTCCTGTCTTCGCCTCAACCACTGGGATCATTAAGTCTTCGCAATCTGCATTTGTTGAACAGCTTCCCTGCTGTTCGTATCACCTAAGGGAGCTAGGGGAGAAGGAAACTTAGGAACCCTATCCTAAGTGATGAAAACATTTAGGCAACTCTAGCCTAAGCTTAGGGGGATCTTTACCAAGTTTTTTGAGCATCCTCTTCTCAAGTATCAAGTTTCTTGCTCCCTTCTTGCTCCCTGTCTTGCTCCCTGGGGTCTAGCTGATGTACTGTACAAAGTGTCTCCTCCACAAGTCCAAAGTCAGGGTCCAAAAAGTCACTCATTGATTGCTATGTTGTTCTTCCAAAATACTAGCCTTCCGACTCTCTCAGTCAAGACCGGCGATTGATTCTTGGCCCCTCCTCGGATCGAGACCCTAAGTCCTCGATCCTTTCCAGCAGAGTACGATTCTGGGTGCGTATCAATTGGTTTTGTCGTCTAGTAGACATGTTGTTAAACTCAACAGTCCCCTCTCGAAAACCCCTTGGCTGACAACGGCGGTGGGTTTCTCTATCACCCAACCATGTGTCGGGATACTGTGAATCGTGACTCCTGGAGAAGCGGCCGGCGGACCGACTTTGTCGTTCTTCATTTGAGGGTGCAGATGGTCGTGGTTCCGGCGGTCCTCTGTTAAACTGTTAGTATGCCACGTTCGCCTCACTTCCGAGTATATTCATACCTTAAAGGCGACCGTTGCCTCTGCCGCCTTGGCTGATTTCCTGCCACATCCTCGCTTAGTTCCGGCAATTGGCTCTGATCGCTGCTGGCCATTGGCAAGGTAACAGCACGAGGGACAGGGAGCTGTGCTCCCGAGGCACTCTCGAAGTAGCCTTTATAAATGCGACAAAATCTTTGGACAAAGACCTTGTTCCAAGAGTCAACCAGAGTATCTAACTCTGGTTGACTCTGGGACACGGCCGGTAAGCGACCTTCCCGTAGCAGGGTTCGTCGAACCATGCACCAATAGTCCACTAACTCCTTGAGACTTTTCCACGTTTTGATCTTCGCAGCCAAGCTACGATCAAGTTTCTCACTTAAAACCTTGGCCCAGAAAGGCCTTTGGTCGTGGTGGAGCGCTAGGGGCATGGCGAGGTACTCTTCTGTTAGGGACAGGCACATTTCTATGGCCTGACACTTCTCGTTTGTCGTGAATGATCTTTTGCGGATGTCTTGTGGGGTTTGAGTGGTGTTGTCATTGTTCACATTCTAACGAGGTCAGTAAAAGCGCGTTTGAAGGGCAAGGATACAAACATTGTTGGGTCGCCTAGCTTCTCCTCGAGGTTCCTCGAAGTCGTGACTCGAGAACACTGGGAGATGTGGCCGCCATCCTCGGTCCGGTCTGGGACCTATGGATAGCGAGGATGGTGAGAATGGGTTATGAGCGCCGGCCTTGCTGGAGGAAGCTTCTGATGCTGTCCCTGTGGCTGCTGAGGCCATGTTTGTGTCTTTAGAGGCGTTGGTTGAGGGCCCGTCCTCATCGGGAGATTCTTCGAAGTATGTGATCTTGCTCCGCGCAGGTTCTTTCCCCTTGGGGCTCTTAGGTGCCGAATGAGTCCGTGGATTCTTCTTCTTACGGCGAGGCATCTTTGTCGTCTGCGACAATGAAGTGATATGCGTGAGGTGAGAGGGTGGGTAGCTTTGGTGAGGGTTAGATGTTTGGCATTGCGGAATCTCTGCAGAGGTTGGCCCACTACCTGCACTGCCAAATATATAATGCTCGCCCAGCCACCGCAACAGCTCATCCTTAGGATGATTTTAGGATGGGCTTAGGGCAATCAAGCCAAGTAGTGGTCTCGTTTGCCTCATTTCATGGATACGTAAAGGCTCCGTTCACATTTGCACGTAAGCACTTAACAGTAAATACTGCCTGCAGCAACTCTTGATACATAGAACTCTTGTAATATTATAGCAAAGCGCAACGTATCTGTACCAATACTGACTTCTAGTTTTCTCAGCATCTTATCCCTTTCACCGCAGTTCTATGAGCAAGTGGTTCTTCCCAAACACTTATACTACAAAGTTCAAAGCTATCGATCAATCCTCTTGTGCTCCTCAACCAATGAAGCTCACTCTCCCGCTGACTTCCAGAAAATAGTTACAAGCATCGTAGTCAAACCCTTTGCAAGTTTGAAGCAAATTCAGTACAACAAAGGAAAGTCGAAATGTAACTGCGATCAAAACTCAGAGATCCTGTTTCACATGCAAGTTGGATAGTGAAGTCCGAATGATGTTGAGGCGGGTGAAGAAGGGATGCAATCGAGATTAAAACCCAGATACAGTTCCACATCCAATTTGTATCGTGAGGTTCGAGTGATGTTTTTGTGTATGACTTCTGGTTGCTTGTTGCCTCTATCCTTGTCGTCGGCGCATCTCCCGAAGCGCTGTGTAAAGCATAGCTTCGCGAGCACTAGGCGTCATGGCTTGAAACTCCGCAGTTTCCTCCCGAAATCTTCCCTCTGGGATAGGACGACGCGAGACACTTTTCTTAAAGACAAATGGTGTATTAACTTCTCGCGCCACATCAGGGGTCACAAAGAGGCCCGGTGACACTCCTGGAGCTACTTCAGACTTGGGAGCATCAGGACCTCTAGGAGTATCCCCGAGTTCAGGGGAAACCTTACTCTGGGCCCTACTTCTGTCCTTTCTTTCGTTATTCTTCATCGAGCGAGCTCGGATTGCAGGACTCGATGAGAGGGGAGGTGGTTGTGTCGTTGCCGACGACGCTCGACCAATGCTTGAGCTGAAGATCTCCTCAAGGGACGGAAGAAGCTCAGACGAGCAAGCTGTAGAAGCTGGACTACATTGGCTTTGATGAAGTCGTTCTCTCTTTCTGCCCGCTGGTGTCGGAGTGCCTAAAATAGCGAGCCGCTGCTCCATCGACTTGCTTCGGATAGCAAGAGCAGGCTCCACAGATTCCGATGCCTTTCGTTTTCGGGATGTCGTTTCTCGCTCTTCTTCGTCCACAGAACGAAGTACAGCGACTGCTGTCTCTCTCTGATCTTTGGCAGCTCTAAGCATGTCCCGGTACTTCTGCTCGTAGTAACGGAGTTGGGCCATTGACCGTGGAGTGACGATCGGAGTACGAGGTTCGATGGACTCGAGGATCGAACCTCTATACTGTCGGTAGAGTTCATCGGGATCTTCGTAGGTGCCATCATCTGTTTCTTCTGCGTAAAACTCCTCGAAATCATCAAAATCTTCGTCTTCGTCTTCATCCTCTTCAGAACCATCTTCGAGTCTCGTCTTGACTTCGTCCACAATACCATCCTCTTTCTGAGCTTCTTGAACTTTGTGATCAATGTCATGATCAGCCTCTTCAAGATTCTCATTAGAACTCTCAGGATCATTGCTTGCCTCGTCATGATCAGTGTCATTAGTCTGACCATGTTTAATACCATCCCCAGGACGATCTTCTTGCTTGGCGACCACATGTTCGAGTTGATCCCGCAGTCGCTCCTCTAGACCTGGCAGAATATCCAATGCCAGGGACATAACAGCCTCAGTGTCTCTGATCGCCGTGGAGTTCTTTCCTGCAGCTCTTGTGCGATTCATGAGGTACCTCACATAAATCTGGTAGGACTCCGGAGAGCTGTTGGCCGTCAAAAGGGGTGGCCGGGTTAGGGAATCCAGTGCCTGCACCCGTTCTCGTAACTTATCTTCGACCCAGCGCAGGATTCTCGACTCTGCGAGTTCCATCAGTTCATTCTTGACAGTGGGCCAAATAACACCTTCAAAGTCCAGTTCCTCTGTCACTGGCTCGTTCTGGGGGGCGCTTTCATGGCTGGCCCGAGAGTTGTGAGGTGTACCAGCTGGAGAATTGGTTGGGCTCTGCTGAGCACCTTTTCTCCATCCAGCTGCCTCTAAAAGGTTTTTGTTCTCAAAACAAAATTTTGTGGCATACGTGCTATTCCATCGATCAATGAGTGCATCGAGCTCGGAATCTGATGTCCCAGGTCCATCCTTGACAAGTTTAGATCTGCGTGGTTCACACCACTTTTCCACACACCCTCTGACAAGTTTCCACTTGTCCTGAGGCATCTCTTTCCCTCTTATTTTGTGCGAAAATTGTACTTTTGACCCCACAGTCTCCTAAAACTGTTGACTCTCTCCATCGGAATGAAGGTACAAGTCTTTGTGCTCCAGGCAAGCCCTCAGAAGTGCCTCCTGTTCGACTTTCTCATAGCGACCTAGATCTATCATGGTCTTTGATGTCTGTTTCTCGTTGGATGATTGGCCTTGCCTATCACTGGTAGCCATTCGCTCAGGAGCACCAGGGGGACGCATAGCTATAGGGCGATAACCAGCCGGTTGCACGTCACCTCGTCTACCTTGGGACCGACTCAGATCATACTATCACGAGCTGTTAGTACCTTCTCAGAGGACTAGATTTATCTATGTCAGAACTTACGATGTTACTGCCGTCATTGCTTTTGGTCGGCAAGGGGGGCTGGCTGTTTGGAAGAGGGCCTCGTGGAGCTGAACTTGAAGACTGTGGTTCTGTTTCTGCAAGAGACTCCATAGTTTGAGCGCTATGGTATGAAGCTCTGCTTTCTCCTTTGGCCGGCACATATTTGAAAGCTTTTGGTGTTTCATAACTCATGCCGTTTCCGCGTCTTAGGGATGGCTCTCGGAACTGGCCTGGGGGATCCTTGGTTAATCGGTTATCGTGGTGGCCAGTCCCCGCGTCTTTGATGTCGAAGCTGGGGTCTCGAACACAGCGTTTAAGTGATTCAAAAGAAGGTTTTATGACTGTGGCTTTAGAAGATGTGTTCTTTGACTTTTCGGCTCGAGTCTCGGAAGTAAAGGCAGTTGAAAGGTGATCATCCGTCCAGGAATTTGAGTCTTGGCTCACATGGTGGGAGTTTTGAGCAAGAGATGTATTGATGTTTGAGAAGTGAGGAGTCTGAAAGCTCACAGAATCCTCGCGGGAAGATTTCTTCTTCTTAGAGGAACTCATGATTGGAAAGGAGTCAAAGAAGCAGAGCAGGGAGTAGGAGGTGCTCAGGCATGTGCAAGAAGTAAAATGCGAGGAAAAGATGAGCTGAAATAGCGAAGTGAAAGCCAAAGTTGGGAAATCTCAGTTGGTGAGGGGAGAGAGTCAAGAAAAGTGAAGTAGAAGAGAGAAGTGAAATATTTGTGGCAGTGGTGAGTGGAAGAGATTGTGGCTATCAGAGCTCGCGGTGCGAGGCAACTGGCGGCGCAGGGCATGCAGCCTGCAGCCTAAGAGCCGAGATGATAGCGGGCCTGATTCAGAGCAATGGCCCAGTGAATCCAAGGTAATTTAGGCGTTTTGGGGAGATATGCCCTATGAGAAATAGCATGCCATGAGCATGTGTTTAGGGCTTGACAACGAACGTGCAACTCGAGTACCTAGACTTGAGAATTCTTGAGGAACTCGTGTGAGTATTGAGGATCTCAACTTCGGTAGTTCTCTTATACATACAGAGACTTTCGTTATTGCTTCAAGGACTGCAGAGTATAAGCTGGGGTTCGCACTTTATATCCCTTCCCATAATAAATCACGTTATCTGAATGGTTGAGGATCGGGGTGAATCTGATATTGGCATGGAAGTCAAGCTACAGGGCCAATGCGATACTAGAAGAGACAAGGACCCTACAAAATCGACCAGTTGATCAGTCTGCCTTTGGTACGTAATATGTAAAATGGCTGTTCCAACGTGACCACCATATAGGTCATCTTCAACATCTTTGGACACCAACTCAGCAACTAGGTGTCTGCAATGAGGAACTCTCTTTTCATCTATATCGAATTCTACTGCTAGCCGATGACCACGCCTCACTTGTTTTCCGTTTATCCTCCTTCAAGATTAGCCCACAACTACTCCATACCAATGACATGCCCTTAGCCAAGTGGAAAAACCATCAAAGGCCCAACCATGACACCGGAGACAGCCTCTTCCATATTTTCTTTTAATTCAACGCTTCATAACAGCATCACAAACAAGACAACGCGAAACTCATAACAATCACCAGGGTACCAGCGTGCCATCCGAATCGATAACCTGCTGAAGTCGCTGCGGCATGAAGTCGACCCACATATTGAGTCTCTCCATGTCGAACCCTGCCCACACATCTTTGACCATCTTCTGGAGAGTCTCGTCCTCCCAGTCCTTGGGCGCATCCAGATTCCACTGCTTGCGGCTGGGCCAAAGGCTGTCGAGCGGGTTGAGGTCGGGGCTATCGCCGCAGTTGTAGTAGTATCGTAGACCGTGCTCATCCTTCCATTGCTGAACCAGATTAACCTTGCTTGCAGCGCCGTGGGCGAACGCCTCGCAGTCTTCCTCGAGGATGAAGCTCTGTGGGCCGGTGGCTGTGATCCATGGCTTGACCGTCTTCTCGAGAATGTGGTCTTTGTACTCTTGCATGGTCATGACGCCAGTGCAGTTCGGGCTGGTGGAATCTTCGTAAAAGACAGCTTCACTCTTGAACCCGTAACCTACAGCAACCCAGGCGTGGGCCTTTCGTAAGTCGCGTGGCCATTCAGCCTCGGGAGTGGTTGCGCATGTCTCACAGAAACGTTCACCAGGTCGGGGAATAAGACGCATCTTTCCATCAAGGCCAAACCCAAAGTGGAGCTCGATACTGAACCGGATAGCTCTCCAGTCCTGTGAATGGGGGTACGCTTCAAGCATGCGTCTGGCATATTCGACTCGCTTCTCGCGAGCCTTCTTATGCACCCAGATCCTCGGACAACCCAGACATCGTCGGTAACCCAACGTTCCCATTGTTCTGTGCAGCGTCCTGGGGTTCACGTCAACCTCAACACCTGCTTCCTTGGCCAGTCCATGCCAGTTCAAGTTAACATTGACGTAGGCGTCATTCCAGAGAATCTTCTCCATCTTCTGCTGGTCTTCCTCAGAGATCTTGAGGGGTCTCCCACGCGTTTCCTCCCATTCGGGATCATTGCGCTTAGACGCGGGGACGCTCAACGCGGCATAACCTTGAGATCGCGACAGATCAAAGTGCCGAAAGATGGCTGACTTGTTGACAGGCAGGCCCTGAGACTCGAGGTACGAGATGGTACCTCGAACCATGGCCTTCTTTGGCGTGTCGCCATGCTTATATCCGGACGGCATACTGAGGGTCGCGTTGCCCGTTCGTTATAGAGGGGTTCTTGCGGTGTAAGTGGGTGGAGAGAATGATTGGGACGGTGGTGTTTGGATGTTTTTGTCTGCTCTCATTCTTCGCGTGGCAAGTGGTGAGGGGTCAAAAGTTGGCGGTGATCACGTGGCATGGCTTGTTTCACCAACCACGTCGGTTCTTCTGTCATCGTCAATGGCGTCTGATGAAGCAAATGGATTAAAACGGTGGTTGGTACTACGTATGGATATACGTGTCAGTTGATTTGTTGACAGTTTACATACACACAGATGTTGTTGAAGCAGATCTATTGTCTTAGGTATAATGAGAGTAAAACCATGACATTTTGACCTAAAGCTCATGCGAACAGTGACCACCCTTCATAGGTAGTAACACACAAAGTCAAGGCCATAAAGAGCTTCCAAATTGATTCAACTAATAATTCAATGAATAAGTTCACCTCTTTACTTCCACCCTAGGCCCAATGACCAGTCTATTTGCATGGCAAACTGTTTTAATGCGCGAGGCTGAAACATTTATCAACAGACTTACCCTGTACCTACTAAACAAACCCATCAACAATCCAACAGAGCCAATGAGTCCAGAGACAAACATGCCAAAGTACCCGTGATATGACTGAGCAACTTGGTGTCAAATCACTTCTGTTTGATTCGGTCTACTATTGCGCGTGTTTGAAACACGAAAAGATTATTAATTCATGGCCAATGATTACGGCTGACACGACCTCACAACACAACAACACTTTCATGAGACCATCCAGTTTGGGTGGTTTGTGTTTCCAACATCGAAGATAAGATGCACAAAGACAGTACGAATGATCATCAAATATGTTTGATTCAAAATCTCGTCATCCAACCGTGGATGACGGTAAATTACGAAGATAAAACCGCTCTATAGTCTCACGAGACCTTTCATAAGCATGCCTTCTACGTCCAACCAAAAATACCCGCCACATTCCATGTAGTAAACGCCGTGAAATGGAGCAGATATGTCCACCATCCATCTATCAAAAATGTACAGCTTGATTCTCAAGCCCCAGGAGCCTTCTTCCAAACGGGTAGCCCGATCAAACGCCTTAAGCTTTTCCTGCCTCACGGACTGACATCATAAATTTGTCCTCGGCACCCACCTCTCCGGCGACTCTGGCCGAGGAGACCTTGGCGTTTCTTCCATCAAGAATGGTCTTGACTTCGTCGGCGGTCTTAGCGCCGAGAAGCGTCATCTCCCTACTGAGAAGAAGTGCTACAGCAGCTCGAATTAGGAGTGCATCTCCTTCAAAGACGTATACGTCCCAGAGACGGGCTGCTTCATCTATCGCCAAGTGTTGTGTGAAAATGGCCGTCAAAATTCCTGAAAAAGATCGTTCTAATTCGGCAGTAGGGATCTTCTTGGTGAGGTGCGCGTGAAGAGGGGCAGACTTGAGAAAAAGTGTCTGCATGATGAGGTTGAATGCGGACGCTTGTGCACCCGGATCACCAGTGTAAAAGGATAGAGGTAGTGGGCGATTGAGGACGTTAGCGAGTGCGACGAATGCAGACGCGGCATCGGGCAAGTTGAGGAGCAGCAATGCAGCGATTGTCTGATGGACTTGGTTAGCAACTCAGGTGGCACAAGGTGTGGCTGTTGGACTTACGTTACAACCACGGACATAACCAATGTCGCTTCTGTACATGGCATATGCACTCAACACATCAACAAGGCTTTGGTGCAGTGGTCCCTCGACGTCAAAGATCCGTAGATCCTCCCACGTCTTCTGCGCAGCGTCCCTTCGGATATCCTGGAACCATCTTGCCCTCCTGGCATCCTCTGCATCGCCCTTATCGTCCTTAACTCTGGCTTCAATCTCTTGAGCTCTAGCCAGTGCTGCTTTGAATGACGTTTCCGACAGTCCCAATTCATTACCGATTGCTCGGCCCCAGATTTGGGCGCGGCTTCGGGGTGCGATTCCCTTCCACCATAGTTCTCTTGTCCTACGCTCGCGAATAGCATCGCTCCAACGTGGGATCACGTCCCTCTCCCAAATTTGCATCAGGTTGTCAGCCGTGCTGTCCCGTCCCTCGATCTTGGCCTTGCGTGAGGCTTCGCGTCGCTCCTCAGCCTTGGCACTTGCTGCCATCATCTTTTGATATTCCTTCAGATGTCGACGCTCCTCAGCGGGATCCTTGGGTGGTAGCCATGAGGGTCGTGTCCGGCTAAGAACAGCCTCCTTCTCCTTCGAAACGGGAAGAGGGTCGATCATAATATTCGTCTTGCGAAGAGGTGGCAGCTCGGGAGTTGATTTGACACGCTGCTTCTTGTCAAACGTGTCGACAGATCGTTGACTAGCGTTCCAGGTGTTGGGGCGCTGATTCGCGGGGCGTTTGGCTTGTTGTTCCTCCATTTCGTTGGCGTGCTCCTCGAGCTTCTCGGTCAACGTCTTGGCTTCAGCGTTCAATTCCGCCAACGCAGCATTCCAGCTGTGTGCCCGTTGCTTGGCCGGGCTGCGAGGGTTGTCATCGGTCTTCCAAGTTGGTGATCGAAGAGAGCCTTGAGCTTGCGCGACTGCGGGTGTGCCATTACCAACACTTCGCACTCGTTCTTTAGATCGATTAGGGGAGGGAGAAACAGAGGATGGCCGACTGGGCGTGCGCTCTTGCATGGGTCGGGGAGAGAGCGGCACATTGTCCAGGAACATGCCATCGGGGATATCATCGCCATCATCTTCATCACATTCTCGTTCAAGGTCGGTGAAAGACTTGCGATCGCGGCCGGCCTGCCAGCTGCCTCGACGAGGTTTTTGAGGGAAACTTGGGTCTCTCGGATCCCTCGGGTTGAGCGAATAGGCAGGGCTTTGACTTCGCTGTCGAGGAAACGGAAGAGATGCCGAGGATGGGCTTGTTAATGTCTTTGGTCGCGTAGCAGAAAGAGGCTCGGTCAACGCGCTCAAATTGGTGCTTCTGGGGTTGGAGGTGTATACATTGGTCTCGAGGGTTGGGAATGGCGGTCGGGCTTTAGAGGCGGTTTTGCCTGCTGCGAGGGTTCGGCTCGAGGGGGCTTTGGCTAGAGTGGGACGGACATCGACCTTCGATGGGCTCTTGAGGGTCACGGTGTCGTCGTCGAGACCAATTTCTTCAAAATGGCCAACGTCGGCCAAGACACTGCCATCGTCACTGTCGAAAGATTGAAAAGAGGAAGTCTTGGAGCTCTTTGAGGTCGTCATCCCTGGCGGAGAGTCGGGGCTGGGGAGAACACTGCCGATATCAAGAGTACGAATCATTGTCGCATCTCCAGGGGGACAACAAATGGCTGGACGAGAGGACTCTGTCGACTCGCCCGGAGGATCACAAGCAAGTAGATCTCTGCTGATCTGGGTCTTTTGTTCGTCAATTAAGAGTGAATTGGTTCGAGATCGTGGCTTGAGATGTGCCGTTGTTTGGCTTTGGCGGCGCTTCTGTTTTGTTCGGCGGCGCCAGTGCTAGGATGCTTGCTTTGTCGGTTTTGGCGGTAACCGTTGTTATGGGCACTGGAATATCGGGGTCGGAGGGAGCCGTTTCAAAAATGCCGGGGTTTGCGAGAACCAAATAATAGGGCCAAAATGAAGTCGTACTAAGCAAGTCTGGTATGGAAAAGGGATACAGAATAGCGAGGGAACGAAGTGAAAGGAGCCCGAGGCCGAAAGGTGTGTTGGTATGCCAGTAAGAGCGATATAATGGTATCAATCGATCAACGAGAGACTAGGGTTGAATAGCTTAAAGATGATGGATAAGAGAGACTCCAACTCTCATAGGGAAACGACCGAACTTGAAGGCGGGAACAAGAATTTGCAACCCCAGACAATGGTAAGCGGTCGCGGCCGGGATGACGAGATATTACCCAATATTAAGCGCGGAGTTGAGAAGAAGTGGCCTCCAAAACAAAGGGGGTGATTAGTCTAAAGTTGAAGGGTTTGAGACAAGAAGACGATTGAAGAATGAAGAAATGATGCAGTGCCGAGAAGGAAAAGGGAAGAAAGGATGGGGAGAGAGATGACAAGGAGACGACGGAAAACGAGTGAGATTCAAGCAACTACAAGGCAAGGAAGTTCAAGAACAAGAACAAGCACAAGCAAAGTCAGGTCAAGATAAACCGGGAAGTGGATGACGATCCCCAAACGAGAACGCCAACGCAGCCAAGGAGATGATCCCACCCACACTTTTGATGGGATAGCGATGGAATGCTTGTACCCATTCATACTAAAATAGCACGCTCGTGACCTTTGCCTTATTTTTCTCAGTGTGTGGGTTGTCATGGGTGTGGACATGGCCTTATCGGATCAAGCCACCTCCAGGGGCTTGCACCGTGAATCTTTTTTGGAGACTGTGTAAGACCGCTAATTGATCAGGACTCGAAGGAAATGCTGCGGAATACACAGTCAATTTCTGTATATTATGGGTTTATGCGATGAAGTCAATCTCCCTTTTCTTTGTAACTACAGGTACTATCATGATCATTAATCACTTCCAGAGCCTACAATGGTAGCACTTTGTTCGTCACTGGTTCAACCCACAGAAACTTAACAATTCATGCTATATCCTCTTTTCTTACACCATCAACCATCTCGATATTCATCGAGCTGCGTCTACAGTGCTAAATGGAAGCGGGCCCCTGTCAATTAATCTCGGCCGCATATGCGCGGCTAATGAACAAGCACAGCCAATCATGTCTCACAACTCCAGGATTTTCAGCTCCCATGTCAACATGCAACCTCAGACATTGAAAAAAACAAGCAATTTCGCGATTTATTTATAATAACCCCTCGCAGCACCCTCTGCTGGGGTTTGCGGGTGATGACTCCAGACTTCTTTAATAAACTCTCATATCGAGGGACCTTGTCAATCAACTGTGGTGAGGCTTACCCCTGCCCCCCTTGTCCGTCCTGCGTTATCTCCAAAAATGTGACTTCATCCGTACGTGCGCATTATTACATCTTGACCGTACATCGATTCATATCCCCGAATGCCCGATCTCACACATGGCATTGAACTTCCTTACTTGCTTCGACGTCCACAGCTTGTTCCGCCTCCATATGTCCTCTGCCGTTTCTCGGTATCCGCCCGCATTTTAGCGATCAGATCGGCTCCGTTGAGATCGGAATCGGAATCTTCGGACTCACTCTCAGCGTCTGTATCTCCGGGAATGAGAAATGCATCCACATCTTTGGGCTGCGTCTTCTTGTTCTTTCTCTTCTCTCGGCGCCTCGCTTTCTTTTCCGCTCCGATGGCCTTGTTTCTGTCCCGCCGTCTGATTTCCTGGTTCTGCATGGCCTCCTCAACAAACGTGTCGAGTGCCTTTTTCTTTGCTGTGAAAAGCGGGATCGGCGAGCCTGCAAGTCTCGAAAACTTCATCGTAAGGTTGTACCAAAAGTTGCTGTATTGCTTGCTGGTCTTGATTCCCCTATGTTCTAGTTCCGCTGCTACGGCTTGTGATTCGCGCTCACTCAGGGACGCCGGCGTGGTCCAGTCGATCTCCCAGTTGTACTTTTGATTGGACTCATCGCTTGTATCATGATTGAAGCCTTGCCCAGCGGCGATTTTCTTCTTGAACAAAGCAACTGTGGGCTTGATGGCATGTTCTGAAACGCCATCACGGATAATCGGGGGCTTGATTTCCTTCTCGGAAGGCTTGATCCAGTGTGTATCTGTTCCTGGCTCCAACTGTTGCTCCTGGAGCTTCTTCTCAACTTCATCTTCAGACTCTGCTAAGTCTGTCGTGTTGTTAACGTGGGGAGGTCGCTTTGCGACAACCTTCGTGGGTGTTTCCTGTCTTGAGGCTGCGTCGCTCACTGCAGTATCGTCGGGAATAGATGGTAAAGGCGTAAAATCTTTCTCTGGGATTGATGTCAGTATATACACATTGACGCAAAATATGTGACCTACTTTGTTGAAGCCATCGAGCTCCCTTTGGAAGTGGCGGCGTCCAGTTCTTGGGCATGAGTCTTGGCAATGTCATCGCCTTGGGCACAATTGCCTGGCGAGGAGGTGTTGAGTAAAGCTTCTTTTTGAAAGAGCTAACCTTGGCGGCGGTCCCATTCTATGAGACCCTGCGCTCAGAAGGCCGAACAGCCTTTGCTTGCTCTTTGCTCTGCTGTATTCGTTCCGTAGGTGAGGAAGCGGCGTACTCGTCTCCCGAAAGGGGAGAAATATCAGGGAATGGAGAGTACACACTCTCGTTATCGCTCGCACGACCTCGTCCACCTGAGCCCTTGAGGATACTCTTCAAGCCGAGAAGCGAATCCCGATGGTGAGGTCGGAACGGCGATGGTGTACCTGGAGTGTGGCTCTGCAGAAGCTTCTCGCCACTGTAAACTGGCTGAAGCTCATAGATCGATGGTGAAAGACCCATCTCAGTTTTGATCGGAGTGGAGAGATTATTCTTTGAGGTGCTGAACGCGTTGCTCAAATCCTTATCGGTCGAATCAAATGTGGCCGCCTCCTCGAGTGTCGTAGAGACATCTTTCGGAGAGACGTCTTCCTGTGGTAGCTGATATGACACAGGTGGCGATGATTGAACATCCTCATTCTCTTCCACCTCGTCGGCCATGGCGTCATGGGACACCTCATCATCACTTAGGTCAGGAAGGCCTTGGTATTCCTCCTCACCGTCGTCGGATTCCATTTCACCGGCCTCGTCGGGATGCGACTCGTATTGCTTGAGAGCAGAAATGTTCATGGGACTTGAGTAAGCCTCCTTTTTGATGTTCTTGACGTCCTCTTCGTCGAAGTCTTCTTCATCGTCTGAGGATTGGTGTTGCATTGAGCTACTCTCTTGCTTGATAGGGTGCATGTCTCCATCGTGAGATTCTTTATCACTGCTACCTTCGTTATCGCCGGAGTTGTATTGCTCAATGCTCTCTTTCTTGATGGATATCATGTCACCATCGTGAGCTTCCATCTTGATTTTCTTCGCTGCGGTATCATCGTGCTGATACTCAGGCGCGGTGGAGAAGGGCACATCGTGGTCTGGCGACGGGCAATTGCTGCTGGAGGTTGAGGTAGCTTTCTTCGCCGTCTGGCAATCAAGCCAATCACGCAAAGCATCCGTGATGTGTGGCGAGGGCTCCCTCTGTTGATTAACAGGGACGGTCTCCTGGGGGGCAGCCACAGGGTTGTCAGTGTTGCTGGTGGTGGTATGTTCAGTCGTAGAGGCTGGATTCTGGGCGTCGAGGGTATGCTCAACTGGTGTTGGCAGGACTGGCTTGGCCGGAATCGCAGTCTCTTCATCTGAGAAATCAGAACTATCGGAGGGCTCCTGGGTAAGATCGATGTGCAAAGTTTTGCTTGGTGTGGTGTCGCGTGCGACAGCTGACTTAGCAGGCGTGGGACGCTTCGTCACAGAGGGAGACTGGGTCTTGCGCTGAGCTGCAAGCTTTCGCTTCTTAGCAGAGTTCTCAGCCTTGATATCTTTGCCGGCTGTAGCGCGACCTTTGGCAGCCTTGCGCCTTGGGGACACGAGAACCTTGACAACCTCAATGTCCGAGTCGGGTTGATCTTCATCGTCTGCATCAATCGACACAGCGGTCTCGATCGAGTCGCCAACTCGTCGTCGCTTGGCGTTGGTTTTCTGTTGTTCGAGCTGATGACGTTTTTTCTGAGTAAGCTGAACCTTCTCACTGTCGTGATCTGATGCATTCTCAATTGGGGTAGCATCCTCATTCTGACTGGGTTTGGGAGGGCTATGAGCTGGAGGGACAGAAGTGCTTCGACTTGGGCCTCCAGCGTTTGAGGTGAGGTTGGGCAAGCGTGCTTGAGGAGGGACAGAAGCAGCTTGTCGCCCTCTAGCAGTTGGTTTCTTGTTCTGTCTTGCCAATGTTGTGCCTTTGGCGAGAACAGATGCTTTTATAGAGGCATAGCCTCGGTTGATGGTCTCTTGTTGATCAGTCTTGAGCTTCTTGGTAGGTCGAGCTCGTGGACTGGGTGCGACAAGTTTGCACTTTGGCGACGGCTGGACTTTTTCGATCACACAATCTGAATCAGAGCTTTCTCCAGATGAAATTTCAAATGGTGTATTCGGTGAGTTTGCTTGAACTAGTTGACTTGTTCGTTTTGGAGTTTGTTGGCTTTGACTACTCGTCGCGGCCCGTTTTTGAGGGGGGGTTTCGGGGACACGCTCATTGCGTCCCCGGAGACGTTGCTTCTTCGTGATTTGAGGAGAAGACATGTTTTTGGAGATTTGGGTAGAGGGAATAGAGGGATGTAAAGATGCTGCACGGGGCACTGAGGTTGATGCTTGCGATCTCTGCCTCTTGGGCTTCTGGCTTGGCTTGGCCATGGTTTGTTGTGACTCTGCCCTGCTTGAGCTGGGAGAACTGGACTGGGTGCCACTTTTCGTGGCTTTGGCTGGTGATGGTTTGTTACGCTTTTTGATGCGCTGTTTGGGTTGCTGAGAGGATGGTGAAGACGAAAAGAAGTCGACAATCTTCGATTGCTCCATTGGTTTCGCGATATCACTCAGAGAGCGAAGAAACCTGCCGGAGAACAAACGATGATGAATGTGCGAGTGACTTATTGGGATTTCTTAGATATGAAAGACTTTCGCAAGAAAATAATAAAGTAGTAGATAGCTGTATGACTGCTGAGGTGATGCTGATGATGCTAAAGTTGAGATCTTTTGCAAGAGCATGATGGTGCGAGCGCAAAGAGTGAATGCGAGAATATGAGCACGAAGAGGTGGGAGAAGAATTATCAGGAGAATGCAAAGCAAATTGCCATTCAATAAACACAACAATAGAGGCGAGAGACGAATAAAGCGCGCCAGGGTTTGTCAGTTTCAACTGCAAGGCACTGCCAATAAGGAGTTGCGGGCTGCTGGCACTGGTATGACACTGCTCACTCAAAAGCACGTATTTATAGGAAACTAATTGTTCGTCATAAGGCAAGGCTCATTCACGATGGTCCTTTTTTCCATTTTCCCAGCATCTATGGTATCATTACAGATCATCATGGTCTATGCACATTGACTCGTCCTCACCGGCTACCTAAACCAGTTTTACATACGCTCTCGTCGACGAGGAGCTGCCCGGATGATATCGTCCACTCGAAGAAGAAGCTGGTTGATAATGTTAGAAATCTGTAGTCAAAAGGTCTCTGGATAAGTGCTTACCTCTGCGGCTTCGCTGGCCGAAGACACCACAGCCTTCTTCAACTTGTAACTTTCGATAACGCCAAGATCTCGCATATCAGTAATACCACCACCAGGGGTCATCAGGTCCAGGCCGTAAGTGGTAAGACCATCGTAGAGAGCCTTGCGTAATCTGGCAACGAGGTCACCAGAGTCGAGACCAGCGTTGTCGGCAAGGATGGTAGGAAGTTGTCGAAGAGCGACGGCAAAGCTAGAGACAGCCAGTTGCCGCTTACCCTCAACTCGGGTAGCAGCGCCCTCAACCGCCTTGGCCATAAGCATCTCGGCACAACCACCGCCAAGGGTGGTTCGGGGTTCCTTGACAGTCTGTGACAGAACAGCAAGGGCATCATGCAGACTTCGCTCGGCCTCATCGAGAAGCTGTTCTGTGGCACCTCGAAGGACAATTGTACAAGCTTCACCACCAGCCACACCAGAGAACTTGATGAGAGTATCTTCTCCAATAATGACCTCCTCGATAACGTCACAGTGGCCAAGCTTGACTTGATCAGGATGGTCAAAGGTCGAGGCAATCTCACCGCCTGTGACCAGGGCAAGTCGCTCAATACCGTCGAAGTCAGCATGCTCAATTGACATGATTCCGGCATCTGTAAACAGCTGCTCAGGCCAGTTGTAAATGAGCTGTCGGTTGATGAAGCAGTTGATGCCGTGTGCCTTGATCTTCTCAACCTTGGCCTTCATCTTATCCTTCTCGGCCTTCTCAAGCTCAGCAAGCTTGCTTGTTGAGCCGACCTTAACACGGGCACCAAAGATCTTGACCTTGTCGGTATCCATGGAGGTGTTCGCCACCAGAATCTTGGCCTTCTCTAGTCGCTTGGGCTGGTTGACACCGATCTTCTTATCGAGAATGAAACCTTCGTCAAGGTAGGAGTCACTGAGTTTGCCTCCGGCCTTCTTAATGATCTGGATATGGTTGAGGTCGGATGACTTGAGTCGGAGGACGGCATCAACGGCCAATTCGGCGAACTGATTTCGGTCCTGGGCCAGGACCTTGGAGCTGAGTGTTGTTCGGGCAATGGCGAGCAGATCTTGTCGGAAGGCCTCGGGGTTCTTGCTGTGATCAACGGCTGATCCTTCCAGCGCCTTCAGCGCAGCCTGGCTGGCTATCCGGTAGCCTTCAATGATAGTCTGGGGGTGGATCTTCTTGTCGACCAGCTTCTCCGCCTCTCTCAATAGCTCGGCAGCGAGAACGGCAACGGAGGTGGTACCGTCACCGACTTCGTCATCTTGGACCTTCGAAATGTTGACCAGAACCTTTGCGGCGGCGTTATCGAGGGCGATCGACTTGAGGATTGTGGCACCGTCGTTGGTAACCATGATTTCGGCGGTGGAGCTAGCATCATGTTAAAAGGGGGGTTGTCGAGACCGCAAGATGGGCGCAACGTACGCTGACTGGAGAATCTTGTCCATACCCTTAGGACCAAGAGTGCTCTTTACGAGATCACCGACGGCGATGGCACCAACAAAGGCGGAGAGACGAGCATTCTCACCCTTCTCCTCCGTAGTGCCCTCCTCAAAAATTTGGGTTGGTTGGAAAGACTAGGAGGGGCATGTTAGCATACGGTATACTCAGTATCAGAAAGATGAAGTGTTTCAACAAACATTCCTCACCGAAGGAGGAAACATACCATGATGGGCTAACAATACGACTTTTTACACGGCGAAACCTATGAAAACGTAAAAGGTTATCGTCGTCGTCAACGTCAATATGCTTCAGCCTTGGGGTAGACGTTGCAGCCTTTTTTTCTGGAGCTCCCATCCAGCTTAGCAACCGCAGCCCCTCCACTCCAGGGGCCAGCAAAGCCCACACGTGATTTGCCCCGCGGTGAGAGCCTCGAGCTTCGGGCCAGTATTATCATTTCTCCGCATCACGCACACTTTCGTCGGGAAAGTTGAAGGAGAACACCAAATTTGTGCTGAACTAGGTTGGCCACCGCAACATCAAGACTCCGCACGATCCCGAGCGACATTCTGCGCCGTTCTAGACAAGCCTTTGCGTGTCTTCCAGAGGTCATATCTCCCGCGCGCAAAAAGGCCTTTTTCGCAAACCTGTGCTCGGTAGCCGAACCCTCCCAAACCCTCGAAAAAAACCGTACAGAATCGAGTGAGAGCGGGGCATTTTTTCTTGCACCCCTCCAACAACCAAATATCGCCCAACATGGCACCCTCTTTCGACCACCTCCGCGAGGCCGACCTTGACGATGACGAGTTCAACGACGATGATATTGATATCTCCGATCTGCGAGAACGATTCGAGGTTTCGCTGGAACAAGGCTATGACAGCTTCGTGGTTATCGATGGCCTGCCTCAAGTCACAGAGGATCAGAAGCCCAAGCTTGTCAAGTTCTTGTTGAAGAAGCTCAACACAGTCGGCAAGACACGCGAGGACTTGATACATATGCCCATGGGTGACGATGGAAAGTCTTTGCGGTAGGTGCCATGCTTGGAACTAAAGATGCATCGAACTTGGAACTGATCTTGTTTTTTTAAGATTCGCTTTTGTCGAATACTCTTCCCCCGCTGAGGCTGCTGCCGCTACTCGCGAGCTCGACCTCACCCCCCTCGACAAGAAGCACACTCTCCGCGTCAACAAATTCACCGACATCGAGCGATATGGACGAGAAGGCCGTATCGACGAGACCTACCAACCCCCTCAAATCGACGAGTTCACCGAGAAGGAGCATCTGCGATGGTTCCTCAAGGATCCCTCAGGCCGCGGCCGAGACCAGTTCGTTATGTACAAGGGTGAGAGCGTCGGCGTCTACTGGAACAATGAGAAGGATCAGCCTGAGAACATCGTTGAGCGACAGCACTGGACTGAGACATTCGTCCAGTGGTCTCCTCTCGGCACATACCTCACCTCTGTCCATGCCCAGGGTGTTCAGCTTTGGGGGGGTCCTTCATGGACACGACAGGCCCGATTCGCTCACCCCTTTGTGAACCTGGTTGCTTTCTCTCCCGGCGAGAAGTACATCGTCACCTGGTCTAACCGCCCTATCTCCATCCCTGACGAGGGCCACCCCGCTCTTTCGATCGACGACCATGGCAAGAACTACGTGATTTGGGACATCGCTACCGCTGTTCCTCTGCGATCTTTCGCCAACCTCGAACCCCCCAAGGTGGAGGAAGGCAAGGCCCCGCCTAAGATGCAGTGGCCTGCCTTCAAGTGGTCTGCTGATGACAAGTACGTTGCCCGTCTGAACCCCGGCCAGTCCATCTCCGTATACGAACTCCCCCGCATGAACCTCCTCGACAAGACCTCCATCAAGATCGAGGGTGTTGTGGACTTCGACTGGGCTCCCGCTACCCCCAAGCGTGATGGTGTCAAGGACTATGAGCAGCTCTTCTGCTACTGGACCCCTGAAATCGGCAGCAACCCCGCCAAGGTCGGCTTGATGAGCATTCCCTCAAAACAGGTCGTTCGATCCCTGAACCTCTTCAGCGTTAGCGACGCTAAGCTTCACTGGCAATCCGAGGCTGCCTACATTTGCGTCAAGGTCGACAGACACTCCAAGTCGAAGAAGTCTCAAGCAACCACACTCGAGATTTTCCGTGTCAAGGAGAAGGGTGTCCCTGTTGAGGTCGTTGACACTATTAAGGATACCGTTATCAACTTTGCCTGGGAGCCCAAGGGTGACAGGTTTGCCATCATCTCCACCACCGAGCCCGTGGGCGTTACTGCTGTCCCTCCCAAGACTGCAGTTTCTTTCTTCTGCCCTGAGAAGGCCAAGAAGGGACAGCAAGTAGGTAACTTCAAGCACCTCCGAACGCTTGACAAGAAGAACAGCAACGCCATCTACTGGTCACCCCGCGGTCGCTTTGTTGTTATTGCCACCATTGCCAACCAGCAGAGCTCCGATCTGGACTTCTTCGACCTTGATTTCGAGGGCGAGAAGCCCGAGTCCGACAAGGACCTTACCGCCAACCTCCAGGCTATGAACACCGCCGACCACTACGGTGTCACAGATGTCGAGTGGGATCCTTCAGGCCGATTCGTCGCCTCGTGGGCTTCTGCTTGGAAGCACTCGGTATGTTCCGTCTCCCAAATTTATTATGTTATTTGTACTGACCTGATCTAGATGGAAAACGGTTACCACATTTACGATTTCAAGGGTGAGGCTCTACGAGAAGAGCCTCTTGAGAAGTTCAAGCAGTTCTCATGGCGCCCTCGGCCCGCTACACTGCTCACCAAGGAGGAGCAGAAGGCTGTGCGCAAGAACCTTCGAGAATACAGCCGCGTCTTTGAGCAAGAAGATGCTGATCGTGGTGCGTCCGCTGACTTGGCCGTGGTTGAGGCTCGCCGACGCATGCTCGAGGAGTGGTACAACTGGCGCGAGTCTGTCGAGACCGAGATTCTGGAAGAGCGCGAAGCTCTTGGCCTACCAAAGGATCCCCATGCTCCTCTGCTAGAGGCCTACACAAAGTCTCTCGAGGGCTTAACATCAGAGGCGGATCGGGTGATTGAGGAGATTGTGGAGGAGGTTCTTGAGGAGAGTGAGGAGATCCTCGCATAGACGTCTTCACTGCATTTGCATGGGAGTGATTTGCTTGTATCTCGGTAGAAAAACTGGTCAGGGCGAGGGGTCACGTAATGAAATTCATTGTCATGTTCACACGAGGGATAGGTCCAGCTCCTTGGACTTTCTAAAAGCGTTTTTCGGAGTATTCTCTTCTCATACATTCACTTGTGCGCCATCGTTCACTGCATGAGACGT
Organism: Fusarium mundagurra; assembly: GCA_013396205.1. Taxonomy (NCBI): domain Eukaryota; kingdom Fungi; phylum Ascomycota; class Sordariomycetes; order Hypocreales; family Nectriaceae; genus Fusarium; species Fusarium mundagurra. The sequence goes on along the minus strand of JAAOAN010000408.1, from coordinate 5,976 downwards.
GGGGGTTCGGCTACTTGATCAATTTTGATCCCATTGTCGTATATTTACTATGTAGGACTAATGCAACATGGCCACATCGTCATAAGCTTTATAGAGCACCATGTTTTCATCATGATAAGCTTAGTAGAGTCATGTCCGTATTTGTCATAAGCTTAGAAGACTGTGAATACATCATCAAAACTTTAGGAGATTATGACTACATTATCATAAGCTTAGGGATACTATGAATACATAATCATAAGCTGAGGAATCTATGACAGGCCATCCCGTTGGTAGTGTGTTAGCGACGTCGGTGTCACCATTCTTTCTGCTGCTAGTAGGTATATCTTCTGTGTCATCTCGGATGCAGTTTTATAGTGCTTTAGCATCGTCTCGACGCAACTAAGGCAGCCTCAGGGAGCAAGAAAACATGAGACTTTAGAAGAGGACGCCAAAATAAACTCAGTAAAAACTCCCCTAAAATTAGACTAAATTGCGTAAATATTTTCATCGCTTAGGATAAAGATGCCTACAGGGCCGCGGGTTCGTAATATTCGCGGAATCTGTCCGAACCGTCCCACCGCACGCTCCAGACCACGTTCCAACAAGTTAGCAATAACATAGGGAACCTAACGGTCCAAAAGGCAAGATAACCATCGGGCAGGGGCCCGACGGTCTTTTTCAGTGCCTCAGGCATATCTTCATAGTGATTCTTCTTGTTTCGTAGGGCCCGTAGCAAATCGAGAAGCCGGGAACCGGTATACTTGCGTTGCTTGCCGAGGGAGTCGACGAAGTCGCGCGGCAACACCTTCAAGAAGTCACTCCTTGTCACATCCCCTGCGTGCCTCTCCAGCTCGGCCAGGGCGGGCGAAGGAGGGTCCCTCGGTTCCTTTTCAAAGTGGTCCGAGACGTCGCAGAGGAATGCGAGCCTTTTCTTCGGGGGCCAGAAGAAGGGATGGGCCATGATTTCCTTGGCATTAGGACGGTTCTTGGGGTCTGCTTCAAGCATAGAGGCGATAAGGTCCTTAGCCTCGTAGGCAAAGTCGCCAAGAGAATCGAGAAGGTCCAGGTTATACTGACCTTTTCGAATGTTAACTTCTCGCATATAGCGATCGCCACAATCAAAGGGATGCGATCCGTTGGTCAAAACGTAGAAAAAGACCAGTCCAAGCGAGAAAATGTCAATCGCACGAGTAGCACGCCGGGGCATCATGTTATCGTCAACCAAAACCGAGCCGGAGCCGCTTTGGGTGCTGGCCTCCATCATGGCACCTTCTCGAGCATCGTCGTCGAGCAGAAGCTCAGGAGCACGCCAGCCTGATGTTCCAGCGGCACGACCCGTAGTGGCGCCAAAGGATGATTGACCGCCCTCCAGCTTCTTGCAAAGTCCGAAATCAGAGACTAGCATTCTAGGCTTGCCATCCTTGCCCATGTTGACCAAAATATTCTGAGGCTTGAGGTCACGATGGACGATTCGGAGTTCGTGCAGGTGGCTGATGCCGTTGGTGATCTGGTAAAGAATGTTTGGCAAATCGTGTCGGCCGGCGTTGGCAAGGTCCCGGAAATAGTTGGGCTTTTCGACCACGTCAGCTAACGAAGCGGCGCAACGCTCCAAGGCAATGTAGAGAAATCCATCGCGGATCTGTTGGGAGTAATAACGAATAACTAGAAATGTTAGAGTGTTTGTGCTTCAATGGCATAATAGCTTACCATTCGGGTGATCATCACTCTCTCTCAATAGCCTTGTCTCTTGGGACGCAATGTCATAAAACTGAATCAACATGCGTTTGACGGCGACCGCTCTTCCGTCGAATTTGCCAGCAAAGACTAGAGTGCCATTGCTTCCTGTGCCCAATTGCTCATCTGTGTTCACCTCGATGTTTCCCATACGAATCGTCGAGCCTGTCACAGACTGCATGTCGTCATGCACGGTCATTACGTCCGGCTCCAGGCTAGGCCTTTCGCCCAGCTTCTTCGCGTTGTTGACCGCATCCTCGACAGTGGCCGTAGCCGGATCATCGCCCCGAGATAGGGAGGTTTCCTGAGCACGACCCTTGCGATGTTTAACGCCCCCACGTCTACCTCTGTGAGCCTTCTTCTTCTTTTCAGGGGCTCCGCCATCCTGACTTTCATTCGTGGCCGTAGCCTTGGATTGAGGTTGAGGTTGAGGAGTATCGGGAGTATCTACTGACCTCTTGCCGGTCTTCCTCTTGGGCTTCGGGGTCGCTTCCCTATCGCTGAGCTCTATCTCCTTGATAGGCGTTTGGGGTAAAGTTTCGGGCTCCAATTTGGATGATTCAGGGGCGGGGACCACGGATTCTTTGACCTTCTCCTCCAGACTTTCTCTAGGTGCTGCGGGCTTGGGTTCTTCGCTGGCTGGGTCGGCCAAGTAGTCAACGTTGCCGTCAGTGTCGCTGCTATCAACTTCATCCGGTTGCGCCGTGTAGACAGGGGCCTCAACAAAACCCAGTATATTCTGCAATTCGTTCCAAAAACCCCTTCTCTTCCCTCGCTGGAGGTGACGACGGATATTCTTGTTGTTGAAATAGAGCAATGAAATGAATATGATGATGACCACGGGGTTGGTGATGAAATCCTTGACGCTTTGGGCAGCAATTACAGGCACCTTTTTGACATTGGTAAACAAGGTAGGCTCATCTGAAAATGTTAGGTCCGTGGTTTTCGAGTCATTATTGTCAAAATCATCATGGCCATTGTATACGTCATACACTTCTGGTCCTTCGATTGCACCGGCAGGCAAGCTTGGCGTGTGTGTGCCGCCTCTGTTGTCGACATTATCGAGAAAATGTGTGCCTACCAAGACCTTCGAGAGTTTTGTTTGATTGATGGTGTCCCAAGAGGGAGCACTGTCCCACCAATCGTGGCGGGATAGTTGAGCGATGGGCGCATGGATAATAAGAGGGTACGATCGTCCAGACATGACATACCAATCCCCAGTCCGAGTCTGGTTGAGAAAGATACTGTTGCTGCGCATACGGGCGTGGGTCTCGTCTTGTGGGGGCATTGGCGGTTGAGGGAGGACCACAAGATCGGGGTTGCTGTCTGATGTAGCATCTCCTGGTCGGCATACATCAAAGACTCGGGCTACAGGTGCTGCAAAGTGTTCACTGAAAAGCGGCTCTGCCTTCTCAGACCTTGCGTAGTCGAACGCGTAGACCTTGCCGTCGTGCTGGCTTGTGATATACTTCTTATCCAATGAAGACTGGTGCTGTTGAAACAGGTCGCTGTCGTAGTTATTGGGGCTCCACTCAGAGTATCTGAGGGTAGCGATGGGAAGACCGTCATCACGCCGCTGGATATCGACAGTATATTCGGTCCTACCCAAAGTGATTGTTCCAGTAGAGCTACATTCCTGGCTGTTCTCGTCGTACAACGTGTCGGGGCGAGCGCAGCTTTCGGCTTCATTAACATGAGACCCTGTAGCACCGAACCACTTGAGAACTCTCCCTGTGGCTGCATCAAGAGTAATCATGGTAGTCTTCTTGTCGCCAGTATAGACGACGGGGGTGCTCTCGTCGGCATAGGGAGCCAGCTCTTCCACAAGCTTCTTCATAGTAAAGCCAGTCTTGACAAATCCACGATTAGAATCGGGGGCCCAGAGGTATATTCCACCATCACGATTAGGCTCAACAGCCCAAACATAATGGTCGACTTGGCGATAATTCTCATCGAGAATGGACCTCTCTGAACGGTGATGTTTGGTCTCTACCATAGGGTGGTCGACTTCGAGATGCCAACGCTCTTTTCCGGTTCTTCGGTCGTTGGCGTATAGGTCTCCATCGACGGTCGCCAGAAGCACAAAGTCTTCCACTTCCCAATCCTTCAGACTCCGCGCAATCTGCGGCGAGGCAAGCCCAGAAGCAGGAATGCTGCTGGACCGTTGTCGTGAAGGGTTTGGTGCTCCTACGGACTGAGCCGGAGCCAAAGTTGCGAGGGCGCTCGCATCGTCAGGGATAATTATATGTTCGTTTTCGTTTTCGTATTCTCTTTTCCGGTTCTTACGGATAGGATCGTTCTTCTGCTGCTGTCGCTGTCGTTGATTGGCAACGGAAGCCCGCCTTACATTCTTGACAGTCTCTCGAGCCGACTTGGTCACGTCAACAGGTGTCGCGGCCCATTGATGCACGGCATCGTCGGCTAGCTGCTGACTGCGGCCGCCGGGGCGCTGCAGTTGTGGTAGACCTGGTTCAACCGGTTGATGCTGCTGCTGAGCATCAACAAGCTGTAGCCAGGGAAGAAGAATAATAGCAAAGGCGATGAAGAGTCTCTGTTGCTGTAGGGCCCGACGCCCCTCGCCCGGAGGTCGTCGCAGCATTTTTATCAAGGATGACGATGCGATCGATCACATGGAACCCATCAGAGAGGATGAGAAGCTTAGTGCGGTGAATCGGTAAAGGCCATGGAAGGGACGAGATTCGATCAATATCTTGGTTGGGCAGTCACGTCACACCACCGATTCGTTCGTAGGTAGGAAGGTATGGAGCCGACGCGGCAGGAGGGGAATGCGCAGGAGGGAAGGTAGAGGGTCAGATCCAAAGAAATCCTCACGATTTGACCGAAGTTAGCAAAGTATTGATAAAGATATTGATAAAATGTGATTCTAGGGAATGAAAGAGTAGGTTGGAAATGGAACACGGAGGAAAGGTTGGGGTAGGAGCCCGGGTTTTACGAGTGACCCCTTCTTTTGCCCTGCCCTGGAACTGTTCCCCTCGGGCGTAAGAAAAAAGGTACCTATGTATGCAAGAGTCGTGTACCTTAACTATGATGATTTTATGTTAATTCATCCTAAATATTGTATTTTCTATGCTAAGCTTTTAGTATGTTTTAAAACTTAGGATGAGTCTTTACAGATTTTATTTAAGATCATAATAGAATTACATGGCTTTTAGAATAGAATTGTGATGCTTTTCTCTTTTTTTCTCTCACCCTCCAGCCATTGCTGACACGGGCGGCGGCCAAAGCAGCATGGCACGGGCGTTGGAGAGAAGGCCAGAGACTGACGAGGAATTGCACCAGTCGAGGGGAGAGGGGTTATGGCTTGCGCCAGGTATGAAGGCCGTGTTGCCAGTGGATTCTTACTGTGGGCGATCCAGACCATCCCGCTAAAGGACGGTTGGTTCGGAGCCAAGACTCGAGTGTAAGACAGGACCAGGGAGCAGGAAAGCTTCTGACGTCGAGTCAGGGTGCCAAAATGAACTGGTCTAAAGCTTTGATGAGTCTTTTTATCAACTTAGATGAGAGGACGTAAGTTTTCATGCCTCCCCTTGGCGGTAGGTACCATAGCATTGGTGAAAACTCGATCTCAAATGTCTAGCTGTGGTCGAATCGAGGTTCCCTTGCATTGTTAAGCATGTGAAGGCCGAAGCTGTGTCATCGAGGGTCAAAGGGCAATGCAGGGAGGAAGAAATTCTTGTGAGAAATGGATAGAGGAAGACGGCTGTGTACTCCGTACCCCGCTGGGAGTTATGCTGGAAGCTTTATCCTCCAATAGATATTCGCAAATTCATCAGTTACAGTTTCAAGCTGTCGGTATCGGTGCAATCGCCAACCTGGATTGACTCTTCACACTGTCCTGTTCTGACTTTCTCTTTTTGTGGGTTTCGCTTGTGTGCACCCCGGATCGGATGGTCTGTGCTTCGGGGACCCTCCCTTGATGAAACTTGAAGAGGCCATGATAAACTTCAAATTTTCTCTAGGGTAGCAAAGTTTGTCAAATTGAACTCGTCAGACGCGTAATTCATCAATTACATACTCGAGTCTGTTGCGTTTTCTAAATTGGCAATTTCAATCACGGCAGATGGAGTAGGTAAAGGCAGAGAGAAATTGGAAGTAATAGGAACTGGCGGTTTTGTGTAGGGTTACAGGCAGGCATCTCAACATTTTGTAACTCTTGACCGCTCAGCCTGAGCCATACCCTGAAGTATCGGATGCCATAGCTCCTCTCAAATGTCTTATATGTTTTTTTTTTTTTTTTTT